>JAJONR010002429.1:0-67534 GCA_029582245.1 Solanum etuberosum | reverse complement strand
CGTATATATATATACATAAATACGTATATATATATACATAAATACGTATATATATATACATAAATACGTATATATATATACATAAATATGTATATATATATATACATAAATATATATATATATATATATATACTATTAGGAGTAGTATTGAGCACCGATATGTGGATGAGTTCAGACAACTCAAAATTCTCATAAACCATGTATGCCAACATGGGTAGAGGATTATACTTTTTAGATGATTCTTATTGCTTTTAAGCATATCTTAGGGGTCCACTTAGTTGAGGTGTCCTATATCCCGGAAAGGTATGGGATAGTTTTTGCAGTGTGGGCGAGGCGTTGTATCATCATGTAGCTCATAGTGATGGTTGTTAGTTAGAGATTCTCCCAATAGAGTTAAAGTGTATTTTTATATATTAATTATTATGTTGAGTTCAAAGATGAGATAGTATTTTGTAATATTTTAAATGATTTAATTACTTTATTTCTGTACATTCAGCTTGAGTACATTATTTTCTATTCCAGTCCTTTCTTTCAGTTATTTGTTATTCAGCTATATTACATACTCGTACATTCAATGTACTGATGTCATTCGACCTGCATCTTTTAATGATGCAGATACATGTTATTAGGATCCTCAACAAGATTCTGCTGATCACTTCATCCGCTCGTATGCTTATGAGTGAGACCTCTTGCTTTCGGAGTGCTCCAGTTTTATGAGTTGTTAGTAGTAGTTCTTTTGAGGAGTCGTGGGTCTTGTCCCTACACTCATCTCTTTATAGTAGAGACTTCATAGATAGACAGTTTTGGATAGTCTTTCAATTTAAGATATTTTATTTAAAACTTATTTCATACGTAGTATATTCAGTTCAGTTTTGAGATTGAATGAATTGTTTTTAAACATTTCTTTCAAATAAATGTTTAGGTATGCTTGAGTTAGTCTTCCTCTGGTAGTCAGCCATCATGAGGGTTCTCTTGGGGTCCAGCAATGGTTCTCAAGTGCCGGCCACATCCAGGGTGTAGGCTCGGGTCGTGACAAACTTGGTATCAGAGCACAAAGTTCAAGTGTCCTAGGATGTCTATGAAGCCGTGTCATTAGGATCTTATTTATAGTTGTGTGGGCCCCACTTCTATGAATAAGGGGCTACAGACATTTAGGAAAAGTTTCCCATCTTTCATACTCTAAATCGTGCAGTAGAACTGTCTCACAAGGAACTTATTCTAACTCGTGCGTTTCTCATATCCATTCGACTACCCCTCATGCTCAAGGTAGTTTAAAAGCAAAGAGTTTCCATATAATTGAGCTACTCTCAGCAAGAGTCTTGAGAAAGTCATGAGAATACAAAGGGACTTGAGAAAAGCTCATGAGTGAGCTCAAGTGTTGAGATTCGAAAGAATACACTCATATTAATATGAATCTTGTGTTCAAGCTAAAAGTGAGATGTACTATCTTCTCTAAACCTTGTTCCAATCGAGACCCTTATGAGGAAGTATGTTTGATATCTTGGGTAGTATTTTCACCTGAAAAGGTAGTTTGGGTTACGAGATTATGAGCAGTAGTAGTGAAGATGCCTTCAAATTAGAAGAATGCATGCAGAGGTTCAGTAATTTAAGAAAGGGAGATAGTGATTAGATAAATTATGTTATTGTATTCATGCACCTTGTAAGTTATTAATGAGGAGTTTTCCCTTATGGATAGACTAAGAAGTAATGAGTTTGTGTAGATTTCATGATATAAGGTAGAGTAAGAGTTACTATTATTGATGAGTTAGAGTATACTTTAACCAGAAAAGAGTATCTGTCAATGTAACATTGTGTTAGTAAAGGCCATGTGTAGGTGTTGAATAAAAGAGCAGAGTATTCATGAGGTGATAGATCCAAGATAGGCTTATGCTTTTGAAGGGGGGAACCCCATGATATTCAAAGGGTTATAGAACTAATTAAGCAATGATGTATAGTGAACGAGTAAATAGTACTTAAGTTGTGTAATTGAATGTGACGATAATTCATAAGTATGTAGACAGAGAGATAAAGTTTGACTATTTGTTATGAGGTCTTAGTGAGCGAGTGTTTCTTAATTTTATCTAGTATTTTTATGTTAGTAGTTGTATGTTAGTATATTAAGAGAGCAATCATATTGATATATGTGTTTAGTAATAAACATTAAGCTTGAATTGGAGATGAGCTTCGTGATCGAAAGAATGGCAACATGAGGGTGATGATGTTAGTCTTGAGATCTGATTTGGTAGACTTGACATAGAGTAGGTGAGGAATTGAGATGTTAGCTATAATAAATATGAGTGGTACAAGTGAGAGATCCTAACTTTTAGATTAGGGCAGTGAAGTGTGGCTAAGTCATTAAAGTAATTAACAAGATCATTAAGAGGTTGTACCCGAGATTATTTGTGATCAGACGGGGTTCCAATTAAGTTTATTGTTCTCATGTATGCCTAGAGAGTATAATTGATCCGTCAATGCGGAATGGGCTGAAGTAAGCATTATTTTTCCCTTAAAGAATTAGATAAAGCGGCGTTATAAGCCAATGAGAAGAGGTTAATAGAAGCATCTTAGAAGGAGTCTTAGTACCTGCTTATGGAAAGTTTAGTAGCCATGAGATAAGTCTTTCCCAAGTATTAGAGTAAAGGGAATGTAGACCAGTTTAGAGATGATGGAATAGATCCATAACTTTAAAGTGTTAGTTTCAAACCTAAGGGGGAGATGATAAGATGAGAAATCAAGTCAACTATTGAGAATGAGATAGTTATGTCTTTAGGAAGAGTTAAGGAGGTACATCAATCCATTCATACTCTAGCGTATTCCTCAAAGTTCAGTCATTACAACATCATGATGATGTTTTTGTATCAGAATTGTGTTCATAACCTATGCTCATTCACTACAAAGAGATTCACATCGATGCTTAGTTTCTATAATGAGGGGCAAAAACTTTAGCCCATTAATCTCAAGCTTAATCCATAAAGTTTTGGATATCAGTCTCATGCTAAGCAGTCATGTCTCACAGTATGTTCAGTCTCACAAACTCATGATTTACTCTTAATGGCTAGCAACATAACATTGTTTCATGCATATTCTTATATAAGATATCTTGAATTAATCATGCTTATGATCTTTCGCCCTAAAGCTCTCTCAGTGATCCTTTTTAGTTGAGAGTGGTATTGTTGATAGTAATGGTGTGATGATAGAGAAGAGGATCGCTATTTTCTTATTGTGATAGTGATGGTGTGTTTATTCCATCTAAGGTTATGAATGTGGAGTAACAAGGAGATAATGTTTCACAATGAGTACTAAGTCAGCTTTCTGGTGGTAATGCAAGAAAGTTCAGTTGGTAGAGATGATGAGAGGATGAGAAGTTCTTAGAAAGTGGGTTAGTAGGAGTCTATGGAGTGGTTAAGATTCTAATATTGAATGTGGTGTTGTTAACATATGGACAATGCGTGATACATTAGGTGTTTCGTGATATGAACTCAAGGTTAGATGAATGTAGCGGTAAGGAGTAGTGTTCTTGGGATGAGATTTCCTACAGAGGTATAGAACCCGAATCTTGTGATTTAGATCAGAATAATCACCCTATGTTAAGTACTCTGTGATTCTGAGTTAGACTTGAATATAATAAGAGTAGCCCCTTTCCATTCTCAACCTAGCCGTCATTCGAGGACGGATGATCCCAATGGGGAGATATTGTAACACCTCAAAAATTTCTAAGTTTAGACTCGAACCATTCTTCATTTACTTGTAGGGTCATATTGGGTGATTCTTAAATTGACGATATGTGTAAAAGTAAATTCTTTAGTGTGGGAATGATTTTCGATATCAATTAAGGCCACGAGAAACTGCTAGCACAAAGTAGAGTTGAAAGTTTCCTTATTGAATAAGTTTTGATGTAAGATTCGACTTGGGTCAACTTCAAACGACCATATATCTTAGAATAAAAAGAGTTACATGGCCCATAAATAATCAAATTAAAGGTATTTGAATCTTCTTTCCAATGCCACAAATTTAGCAACAATCCGAGGTTTGAGTAAAAATTTATTACCATTTAGTAACCTAATACAGTGCTGTGACAAATTAGCCGATGGGAAAACATTAAAAATGGTCATTTTTGTCTTTTTACCTTTAAGAAAACCCTAAACAAATCTCTTGACTAATTCAAGACCCAAAACAATCAGATTTTCATCTCTTAATCCATTATTCTCTTCTCTCTCAAACCCTAAGGGAAAACCCAAAAGAAAAATCAAAGTAGAAGACTCCATTCAAGATTCTTTCAATCTTTTTCAAGATTCTTCTTCAAGGTAAGTCTTTCTCCACGAATTCGATTCTTTCTTACTCAAATTCCTCCATACAATTATGAATCACTAATAAAAATCATACTTCTTGGCCATAGAGATTTCAAGAAACTAATTCAAGAATCTCAAGAAAGGTTTTCTTGATTGTTTACCTTCAAGCTAGGTTTCAAAGCTTCTAATAAAGTTCTTTTTCAAGATTCTTCAATAACCTTATTATTCCAGGTATGTAAGGCTATCATAGTTGGACTAGTTTGTTCTCACGCCCTACATCTACTTTCAAATCAGTAAAAGAGTAATCGAGGATTCTCTCCCTAGATTTGAGTATTCTTGAGATGAGTTGATTTTGAGTTCCTGAATCTTTTTAAAATTCTATTCCTAATTATTGAATTACTATTTTTTATGCATTAAGATTCTTGAGTTGATTCGTTCATGTCTATATTTCAGCATGAACCCTATGAGTTGAGTATTTTTAAGATCAGTAGTATCGTTGAGTTCTGAGTTCTTGAGTTCTGATTATTAAGTTTCTATATTGTTATTAAGATCCCTGAGGTTGAGTCGTTCATGTCCATAATTCTGCAGGAACCTATGAGTTGAGTTATAAATCTTGAGAAGCTTTTAACAGTCAAAACTTGAGTTTTAAACTGAGTTTTTGAGGAAGTAAAGATGAGTTTTGAGAAAAAGTTTCTAAAACACGATTAGTATGACAATCGAGTATGCCATAATTGTTTAAGCAGTATGGTATCTAGTTATGCCATCAATGTTTATACAGTATGACTTCCCGACTCATCAATGATCATATCACAATATGATTTTGATATATTTTTGAGAAAGAGTTTTAAAATATGAATTGAGTAAGAGTATAAGGGACTAAGTATTCCCAAATGTATCAATTTTTACATTGATGAACGAGAAACTTTAATTTGTAAATGACTTATGAGTTTAAAGATATTTGAAGAGTTGTTACCTCTATTTAGAGGATAGTTTGAGCAATTATCTCAAACCAGAGAAAGAGTATGTTTTCTAAACATATGAGCATGATTTTTATATACATACATATATATATATATATATATATATATATTATTCGGCGTAGTATTGAACACCGATATGTGGATGAGTTCATACAACTCAAAATCCTCATAAACCATGTACGCCAACATGGGTAAAGGATTATACTTTTTAGATGATTCCTTAGTGCTTTTAAGCATAGCTTAGTGGATCCACTTAGTTGAGGTATCTTATATCCCTGCAAGGTAGAGGACAGTTCTGGCAGCGTGGGCGAGATGCTGTATAATCATGTAGTTCATAGTGATGGTTGTTGGTTAGAGAATCTCCCATTAGAGTTAAAGTGTATTTTTATATATCACTTATTATGTTGAATTCAAAGATGAGAAAGTATTTTGTAAAGCTTTAAATGATTTAACTCGTTTATTTCTTTACATTCAGCTTGAGTACATTGTTATTTATTACAGTCCTTTCTTTTAATTATTTATTATTCAACTATATTACATACTTGTACATTTAATGTACTGATGTCATTCGACCTGCATCTTTTTATGATGCGGATACAGGTTATTAGGATCCTCAACAAGAGTCTGTTGAGATCACTTCATCCGCTCGTTTGCTTATGAGTGAGACTTCCTTGCTTTTAGAGTACTCTAGTTTATCAGTTGTTAGTAGTAGTTCTTTTGAGGAGTCGTGGGTCTTGTCCCGATACTCATCTTTGTATAGTAGAGGCTTCATAGATAAACAATTTTGGAGAGTCTTTCAGTTTAATATATTCTATTTAAAACTTAGATCATGCCCAATATATTCAATTCAGTTTGATTCAATGAACTGTTTTAAACGTTTCTTTCAAATTAATGCTCATGTATGCTTGATTTAGTCTACCGCTTCTAGTCAGCAAGGATGAGGGTTTGCTATGGGACCAACAATGGTTCTCGAGTGTCGGCTACATCCAGGGTGTAGGCTTGGTTCGTGATAGTATGTTGCTTGAATTTTCAGCTTCAAATGTCCTAAGAGTAAGGGCATAAATGAAGACACATTTAAGTTATATGAGAGAATTCAACAAGCACCTTTGAGCTTTTATTATGTCCAACTCTGATAGTAGAAGCAGTACTTTTGATTTCCTGGCCTGTAAAAGACTTGGAAACTTATGAATTGAAGAATGTAATCAATACTGGAATTATCGAAAAGCCATATGATGAATAGCAAAAATCATAACATATAACATAAATTGAGAAGAAGAAAAAAAAGGAAGAGATAAAAAAGGAATATGATGAAGGATATGTTGTATGAAGGTCCTTGAGTCAAATGACACACACTTTAAAGGAATAAAACCGTGCATCATCTCCTCTCAGTAACTTTTTTCAGAGGAGTTGCTTTCATGTAATGAAATTGTAAAAGAAATCCCTAATGCAACAACAAGATACCAAAAATCACATAGGATATTTCGATTCTCTCCGGAGGGTTATACTGTGTCGTAATTAAACTAAGAAGGAATGCTCTATAAAAGCTTGGAAGGCTATACTATTATGAACCAGAAGTAGAAAAATGAGGAAAAAGAAGAAGAGTTGGAGAATGATAATAAGGGAAATAGTGATAGGGCTACTCTCTATTGGCATGCAGTTATATTCATCACATATTTTAGATGACATGCCAAAGGAGAGCCACCCTTTTACTGTCTCTTCTCAATCGTAGCACGAGCATCTATGCTTACAATTGAATACAAAATGTAGATTGCAAGAAGGTACAGTTTCGTACACCTGCATAATTCTTGAGTTCGGAGTCAAAAGAGCCACTTTTTTTTAACTAAAACACACAAAGGACTACTTCTCTTTCTATATAACCAAAACGGACAAATCACTCAAAGCTGAGCGATTTGTCTTTAATATTAACTGAACCAATAATTGTTTTTAAAACGCCTCTCATATTTGAATGTTTTGCTTCATCATTTTTCTTTTCGAAGTCACTCTAAATTGAGGGGAGTTTGATTACTTTCTTTTTTTAAAAAATATAATACAATTTGCTCCCAGTTGAGCGATTTTTTTTAACTTTTATTTATTTTTTAAAATTATTTTTAAATCACTCTTTGTTGGGTGATGTTCTTAATTTTGTTTTTTTGAAGTCGTTCAAAATGGATCAATTTGCTTAACTTTTTCTTAAAAAAATAATTAACTTTATACTTCTTATTTTATGTAGAAATAAAAAGAAAAATGTATCAAGTAAGCTGGAGTGTATTAGCTTTGTTACGAAGCATCATATAATTTAATGGGAAAAGGGTTTGATATAACCCTCAACTCTGTAATTTAGAACTGATATACCGTCGTTATAAAAGTGGCTCACGTATACTCTTACTTTTATAAAAATGGCTAACATATACTCCTACCGTTACAAAGGTGGCCCACATATACCCGTTTATCTAACTAAAGTGAAAAAAACTAATTTAAATTTTAAATTAATTTTTTTATTTTTACTTTTTAAAAGAAAAATAATCATGTAGGGGTATATATGATCCTTTTCACACATTTTTTTGACCTCATTGATTATAATTATATGAGTTTATTATTCTTATTTTTTATTCTAAAGTGTAAAAATATGAGAAATAAAAAAAAGAACCGTGAAGGAAAAATAAAAGTAAGGATAGTATTCAAAACAATTATTTTTTTGGATATATTGTAATTTATATTTTGTATCTATAAAAAATTGGGTATATATGATAGATTTTACAAGAAAGTTATTGAAAAAATAAATTTGACTGTCAAAATAATAAATTCAAATTAGTTGTTGAATCGAAAAAGTAAAAAAAGATGCGTGAGAAAGATCAAATATACCCCTACATGAATATATCATTTCTTAAATATTTTTTTTTAAAAAAGTAAATTTATAATTGGTTTCTTCAATTCAATTAGAGAAAAGGGGATAAGTACATATGTGGGTTAATAATGTACCGTAGAAATATATGAGTCAAATTATATAACCAGGGATATGTCAACTCCAATGAGAAAGTCAAAAGGTATATCAAACCTTTTTTCCTATTTTTAATTAATAAATTTATATATATATATACCTTATGTATAATGTAACTTTTCGCCAAGGTGGTTCGGGTGAACACCCTTATCCCCCGCTAGATCTGCCCCTAAAACGGATACTCAAATCATAGTTAAGGATTGGGATGCTTAAGTTGTATTGTGGCTGGCTCAAAAGACAAAGAGCCGTAACCAGCTGGATAATATTGTGAAATAGATTCGTCGTTATTGTTTACGATGTTTGGAGCGAAGTAACAGAAGAAGGTTTCAAGTTGATAAAATAGAACAAGGAGGATAGAGTTCGAAACAAATATCGCGATCTGCATGATACAAACTGCTAGTCAAGAGAATTTTAAATGGAATTTAATACTAGATAACTACAATAGCTACTCTTGTTAGGTTCATCCAAACAGGTTGGCTAATAAGTTACTTTGAGAGGCTATTTTTGTTTAGACCTGACTCTAGAGTACAATGAGTAGGTGGTGTAATATTTCCTATTAGGTGAATATATTTTTTTACTTTTGAAAAAAAAAAACACTGTTTGGAATTATTTTCTACTTGTCTTTTGTCACGTCCCGAGGCTTCCCCCTTGACGTAAACACGAGACCTAGGATCACGAGTGACCCCAAGCTTACCCTGAGCTGGCATATCATAAGCATACTGATAATAACTGAATAAGATGGAAACTATGTGGAAGCTTAAAACAATAGTTAACTGAAAGATGGGGAATACCCAATACTGATCTGAATATAAAGATACTAACAGTTTAGTGATACTGAACAATCACTCAAAAGCTAAGGCTGAATCTAATACTATGCCTGAAAAAAAGACTCTACTGACTAGAATTGCTGGGACATGACCCCAACTAACTCTAGCAAAACTGAAAACATGTCTATTGTCCTCGAAGTATGAGGACTCACCACTGAAGCTGTTGAAGTGTGGATCGAGACCGATCTATGCGTGATCTGGATACTGAGTACTTGAACCTACATCACGAAAGGATGTAGCGCATAGTATGCGTCAGTACTTAGAATGTACTTAGCATGCAGGATATAGAATATAGCTGAATAAACATAAGCTGAACAAAATTTATATACTAAACAAAGCATACTGAACAATGATATAATCTGAACTGAATGTAACTGCTGAGTATAACTGAAAACTGAGCTAAATGTAATGACCAAGTAAAAATCATGAAACTAACATGCTGAAACTGAATACTGAAGTATAACTGAAGACTTGGTCAAAATGCACTAAATCTGACTGTGGGAGCTACTAATAACTGACATAAAACCACGTGAGCTAAACATGGAGTCCGATGTATACGCCTCATCGAGAGGATCCAATATACCTTGCCAGGGGTATAAAGGCATGACTGGCGTGATCACTAAATCTGATGCCCACAGAGGGGACTTACAAACCTACGGGGGCACGTAGTTTTGGGACTATACGGGTACGCTGAACCCTAGTCTAACTCGGTGTTAAGCATACTCCCAACTTGAAATGTGTACAATACAACATAACTGAAATATACTGGATAGCTCAATATTCTGACATGCTAACTGAGAATGCATCATTTAAGTACTGATAATGAGACATTCGAAACTAGGGCATGTATATCTGTTTATCTGACTTAGCTAGTGTATTTCATGAACTAAACGAATCTACACATCTAGGGTTTTGAGTTTCATGCAAGGAACTAAGCAACAACGTTACGAAAATATGATAATCTGATTAAGAACACTATAACAGCTAAATCACAACAATTCTCTAAGGTTGTAGAAACCCTAGGTCTAAACAAGATAAAGGAAATAAAGAATCTGACTGAACTCTAGGGACCTAGTGGAAGAAAGGAATCCACTAGTGAAATCCCACATACCTGGTGACGAAATTCACGGAGAAATCTTTCAATTTCGGGGCTGGAACTTAAGAAAACTTGTTGGGTTTTTTATGGAAAACTCGTGGACTCTTTTCTCTTCTTTTGCTCAAAGTTTGATGAATTTTGGTGAGTGAATCGCTTAGGGTAAGTTTTGACTAGAATATTAGGCTTAAACTGAGTAAAACAACGTAGTTTAGGGGTTAAAAAATATAGTTTAGGTGTCTAACACATAGGGGAAAAAACTAAAATGACCCCAACTTAAAACCTGATGGGGCCATCGACGGGCCTGACCGACGGTCCGACTTGGCAGGCATCGTTTGGCGTTTGGGACTAGGTCCTGAGGACCACGATCCACGAACCTGGACCATAGACCGTGGTCCCACCTACGGTCCGTAGGTCTTGCCTTTTCTGGAGAAATCTGGGTGAAGTTGAGGTGGCCAACCATAGACCCCACCTACGGTCTGTAGGTGGCACCTGCAACTTCTGAAAAGTCTGTTGTCTGGTCTTTTTCGAATACGGGTGTTACATCTTTGATTTGTATTTCTTATAAGAAAATATGTCCAACGAAACACTTTTTATAGTGACTCACAAATTGTTCAAGGAAAAATAGTGCTTTTTGGTTGAAGACTTGATTCTGATATTCATATATTGGGATTTACATAAATTTGAGTTCTTTATTCCCTTCATTGTTTGGAGAAGAAAATCACCGCAAAAGTGAGTTGAGTACCCAACTACTCATGTAATTTTCCCCAAAACTTAGATGTGAACTGCGTACCACGGTCTGAGATGATAGAATGGGGCACCCCGTGCAGCTTCACTATCTCTTTCACATAATCCTTAGCCAACTACTAAGCACTATAGTCTGTTCTGACTGGAATAAAATGGGCAGACTTAGTTAATCTATCAACCACATCCCAAATAGAATCATACTTTTCCAATGTCTTGGGAAGACCAACCACAAAATCCATAGTTATCCTTTCCCACTTCCATTCCTGAATTGGCATTTTCTGAAGCAAACCTGCAGGTCTTTGGTGCTCATATTTCACTTGCTGGCAGTTTTGGCACTTAGCCACAAACTCCGCTATATCTTTCTTCATGCCAGGCCACCAATAAAGTCGCTTCAAATCTTGGTACATCTTGGTCACACCCTGATGAATGGAATACCACGAACCATGGGATTCTGTCAAAAAATTCTGAATCAAGTGATCCACTCGAGGAACACAAATTCTTCCTTTAAACCTAAGAACACCCCCACATCAAGAACCATATCTGATGGCTTACCAGACACTTTCTTCTTTCTAAGCTCATTAAAATACTGATCCTCAAACTGTTTGACCTTGATCTCCTCAATGAAGGTGGACCTAACCTTAATGCTAGCTAACACCCAACCTCTTTCTAAGATGTCCAACTACATGAACTTAGACTCCAAACATTGAATTTCTTTAGCCAGAGGTCGCTTGGTCACACCCAAGCAGGCTAGACTACCCATACTCACCGCCTTCTGGCTTTATCCGTCTACCACCACGTTAGCCTTACTTGGATGTTACTGGATGGTCACATCATAATCCTTGAGTAACTCTATCCACCTTCGCTGTCTCAGATTTAGATCTTTTTGAGTGAATACGTGTTGCAGGCTACAGTGGTCAGTAAATACCTCATACTTAACACAATAAAGATAATGCCGCCAGATCTTGAGAGCAAACACTACCGCTGCCAACACCAAATCATGTGTTGGGTAATTTTACTCATGTACTTTCAACTGCCGCGATGCATAAGCTATGACATCCTTATCTTGCTTCAACACTGCACCCAAACCTGAATGTGAAGCATCACAATAAACAATAAAATATGTACCTTCCACCAGTAGTGCAAGAATAGGTGTTGTGGTCAAGAGAGTCTTGAGCCTTTGAAAGCTCTCCTCACATTTTTCAGTCCATTCAAAAGGTACCTCCTTTTTGGTCAACCTTGTCAAATGTGTGGCAATAGTAGTGAAGTTTTTTCACAAATCGACTATAGTAGGTGGCAAGCCCAACAAAGCTCCTAATTTCAGTCACACAACTAGGTCGTACCCAATTCCTGACTGCTTCAATCTTTTGGAGATCTACCATTACCCCTTCCCTTGAAACTACATGCCCCAAAAAGGCAACCGAAGTCAACCAAAATTCACACTTAGAAAATTTCGCATACAACTTTTGTTTCCCAAGAACACCCAGAACAATACGAAGATGGTCGGCATGCTCTTCCTCACTTTTTGAATAAACTAAAATGTCATGAATAAATACTATAACAAATGAATCCAGAAATGGTTTGAACACACCATTCATCAAACTCATAAAAGTTGCAGGCACAGTTGTCAACCCAAACCACATAACTAAAAACTTATAGTGCCCATAGCGGGTTCTGAATGCCGTTTTGGGTACATCCTCAGGCCTAATCTTTAACTGATGGTAACCAGACCTTAGATTGATCTTAGAGAAAACTGACGCACCCTGCACCTGGTCAAAAAGATCATCTATCCGAGGAAATGGATACTTATTTCGAATGGTGGCACTATTCAACTACCGGTAGTCTATGCACATCCTCATACTACCATCCTTTTTCTTAACAAACAAGACAGGAGAACCTCACGGGGAGGCACTAGGATGGATGAAACCTTTATCAAGAAGCTCTTGGATTTGATCCTTGAGCTCTCTCAAGTCTATCGGAGCCATGCGATACAGAGGGATAGAAATGGGGTGAGGCCCCGGTTCCAAGTCAATGCAGAAATCTATATCTATATCCGGAGGCATACCAGGAAAATTGGTAGGGAACACTTCCTTAAATTCAGACACCACAGGAATAGACTCAATAGAGGGAGACTCAACCTCAACCTCCTGAATATGAGCCAAATATGCCAAACATCCCTGCCCCACCAGTTTCCTAGCCCGAATGGAGGATACGACTTTAGCTGGCTTAGGCTTGTAGACCCCTTCACTCTAACTTTTCCCAACCAGGAATCTCTTGAGTCACAGACTAAGTATTACAATTAAGCACAACATAATAGGGGGACAACCAAGTCATGCTTAAGATTATATCGAAGTCAGTCATATCCAAAATAACCAAATCAGCCCAAGTCTGAAAACCCATAAACAAGATAGTATAAGCACGATAGATATGGGTGACTATGAAAGATTCTCCAACTCGGGTAGAAACATGGATGGGGGCATCAAGTACATCACAAACCATAACAAATCTCAAGGCAAACTGAACTGACACATATGAAGAAGTAGAACCCGGATCAAACAAAATAGTAGCCATCCGGTCACAGACAAGAATGGTACATGTAATCACTGCGTGAGAAGACTCTGCCTCATTCTTACCCGGAAAGGCATAACACTGAGCCATGTCATCTTGACGGGCGACCTCCTTGCCTGGCTGCACTTTTCCTCTACCTGCATTACCATTTCCCCTACCTCCACAACCTCGCTGATTTCCTCCTCGCCTACTTTGTGGATGCCCTATACCATTATTACCATTGTCTGGCGGTACCACTGCTCTAGTCTGCTGCTGCGTGGGGTCAAACATGCTCGGATGGGGACAATCTCTCCTCATATGCCCAGGTTCTCCACAATTATAACAAGTTCGATCAAAAGACGGCATGCTGCCCACCGAAGGTGTGGCTCCCTGGCTATCCTGAATAAAATTCTTATGTGGAGTCCCTGAGTAACTACCTTGTTGAAGAAGTGTGTGGGTGATCCAGCATCCATAGTACCTTTAGAGAGTGTGGCTGTGAAAGATAGTCTGACTTATGAGGATGTGCCAGTTGAGATTCTTGATCGTCAGGTTAGAAGGTTGAGAAACAAAGAAGTCGCTTCAGTTAAGGTTTTGTGGAGGAGTCAGTCCGTAGAGGGAGCTACTTGAGAAGCAGAAGCAGCCATGAAGGCCAAGTATCCTCATCTCTTTCCTTCCGATTCCATTCCAGCTTGAGGTAATAGTTCCTCCTAAGTTTTTCAGTTATTCATGCGCAGATTCAGTCTTAGTATCATGTTCCTTCAATTTATACTTGCATTTTTAGCGTATTTGCATGTTCTTGGAACATAGTTCAGTCAGAAACTAGTTTCCAGTGTTTAGTGGTATGGTTTGTAGCTCTTTCCCTCCACCTCCAGCTAGTTTAGTCTTCATACGAGGACGAATGTTCCCAAGGGAGAGATAATGTAACACCCCGTATACTAGAACTACAAAAAATGCAGATTTCAGAAGTTGCAGGTGCAACCAACGGTTAGCACCCACGGATTGTAGGGTGACACACGGTCTGTCCTGGTGGTCCATGGTTCACCACCTGTAATCCCTCCCCAGACTCAGCCCAGAAAATATTCTAAGGAATGACCCACAGCTGGACCCACGGACCGTGGTCTTGGTCCGTGGATATAGGCCCCAGAACCTTGTCCCAGAACCCTGTGGATGGTTGACCAGCACGGACCGTGGGTCAGTCAACGGACCGTCGGTCAGTCAACGGACCGTCGGTCAGTTCCGTCAGTGGCCCCGACAACTTTTAAGTCGGGGTGATTTTGTCTATTCCCTATGCGTTGGACCCCTAAACTACGTCGTTTAACCCCTAAACTACGTGGTTTTGGTCAGTTTTATCCTAATAACTTAATTAGACTTTACCCAAGTCAACTCATTCTCCTAAAATCATCAAGTTGAACTAGAAGAAGGAGAAAGAGTTGACCAAGCCCTAGTTCAAGAACGCAACGAGTTTTCATCAGTTCCAGCCCCTAAATCGAAATATTTCTCTATGAAATTTGTCACCAAGTATGTGGGATTTCACTTGTGGGTTCCTTTCACCCATTAGGTCCCTAGAATTCAGTCACATTCTTGATTCCCTTCATATTATCTAGACTAGGATTTCTAGAATTTCAGCAGATCATTATGAATTAGTTACTTTAATGTTCTTAATCAGATTATCATGATTTTAGTATTGTTTTGCGTAGATTCTTTCATAAAATTAGAACCTTAGCTATGTAGTTCTTTTAGTTCATGAATTACACATGCTAGGTCAGTTATTTCAGATTTACAGTATATTGGGTCCTCTTGATAGGGCGTATACATCGGACTCCACATTTAGTTCATATGGTTTTATGTCGGTTATTAGTAGCTCCCTCATAGTCAGATTCTATTGCATTGACCATGTTATCAGTTACAGTCAGATTTCAGTCTCAGCATGTTATAAACTTGGTCATTGCATTGAGTTACTTCATGTTCAGTATTTCCAGTATAGTACCATGCTTATATCATATCATTGCTCAGTTATACGATTTGTTCAGTTATGTTATTATTCAACTTTACTCTATCCTGCATGGTCAGTACCTTTCATGTACTGACACATACTCTGCGCTACATCTTCTCGTGATATAGGTTCAAGTTCTCAGCTTCCAGATCAGGCATAGATCGGTTCTCGATCACTAGCTCAACACTATTAGTGGTGAGTCCTCATTCTCCGAGGACGACAGACATATTCCTTTGCTTTTATTTATAGTTTTAGTTTTTTCTAGATTTAGTTGGGGCATATCCCAGCATTTCTAGTCAGTTAGAGGTTTTATTTCAGACATAGTTAGAATCAGCTTTAGCATTTGAGTTTGACCTTTCAGTTGTTGTTAAACTCTCAGTTTTATATATTTAGATAGTTTATGGGTATTCTCCATCATTTTAGTTTATCTCATGTATAAGCTTCCGCAAAAAAATATCTTATTTCAGTTATCACAGTATGCTTATGTTACGCCAGTCGAGTTATCTTTGGGTCACTCGTGATCTTAGGTCCCATGTCCGTGTCCTGGGGCTAGCTCGGGGTGTGACAAACCTGGTATTAGAGAATTAGGTTTAAGTGTCCTAGGATGTGTAAAAAGCCGCAATAAGTAGAGTCCTTTTCATGGGTGTGAAGTGCACCACATCTAATGAGGGGAAAGCTACGAAGTGTTTTAGGAAAACCTCACTTTCTTGATATTCTTATCGTGCGTTAGTATGATCTCTCTCCACTAACTCATCATTATGCGTTTAAGATCATGCCTACTCGTAGAGCTAACGCAAGGAACGCTAACGCAACTCCTCCAGTCCCAGATCAGGAAGTTTCAAATGCAGATCGGATTGCTATCCAACTTTTAGCTCAGAGTGTGACTAACCAGAACAATCAGCAGGTTCCAGCTCCTGCAAATACTAATGTTGGGTCCGGTGCAGCTAGAGTTTGTGATTTTGTTTGGATGAATCCGCCTGAGTTCTTAGGATCTCAGATTGTTGAGGATCCCTAAAACTTCATAGATAAGGTCAACAAGATATTTGGAGTGATGCAAGTGACAGGTAATGGTAGGGTAGAGTTGGCATCCTATCAACTTAAGGGTGTAGCTCATATCTGGTATACTCAATGGAAAGAGAACAGGGGTACAGAAGCAGCTCCTATCACCTGGGAATACTTTAGTGCGACTTTTCTGGACAGGTTCTTCCCAAGAGAGTTGAGGGAGGCAAGAGTTCCGGAGTTCATGAATTTGAGGCAAGGTAACATGATAGTCCAAGAGTATGGACTCAAGTTCACCCAACTGTCAAGGTATGCTCCTCACATGGTTGCCGATTCCAGGGCTCAAATTAACAAGTTTCTGTATGGGGTATCCGACTTGGTGAAAACAGAGTGTAGAAATGCTATGTTGCTGGAAAATAAGAACATATCTAGGCTCATGACTCATGCTCAGTAGGTTAAGGGAGATAAGCTTAGGGAACAGGGTAAGGAGAACAAAAAGGCTAGGACATGTAGCTATGACTATTCTCAATAGAAATCGGGTGGTGGAAATCGCTCGCAGGTTCAGCAAAAAGCTTCAATCCCAGCACCTTCATCAACTAGTGCTCCATCTTCCAGGTTCCGACAAGATCAGAAAGGTAGGGCTTTAGGCTCTAAGTCTCAGGGGAGTGTTTCAGGTACCAAAACCTACCCAACTTGTTCTAAGTGTGGTAAGAACCATCCGGGTGAGTGTCTTGCAGGAAAGGAAGGATGTTTTGGGTATGGTCAGACTGGTAACAGGTTGAGAGATTGTCCTTCTTCTAAGCAGGGTCAAGGAGGTAATAATGGTAGATCTCAGTCCACAACTTCAGCAGCACTAGCAGGTCTCCCGACTCAGCACGGTAGCTCATCTGGTACATGTGGCGGTCAGCGCCAAAACAGGTTGTATGATCTTCAAGCTCGCAAGGATCAGGAAGATTCTCCTGATGTGGTCACTGGTATGTTACGAGTCTTTAACTTAATATTTATGCTTTGTTAGATCCAAGGGCAACTCTTTCCTTTGTAACTCATTATATAGCAGTCGAATTCGATGTTAGTCCAGAAACTCTTATAGAAACCTTCTCAGTCTCTACCCGAGTTGGTGACCTAGTTATAGCTAGACGGGTATACAGAAATTGCCGTGTCACAGTCTCTCAGAAAGTCACCTCAGCAGATCTTGTAGAGTTGGAAATGGTAGAGTTCGATATCATTCTAGGCATGGATTGGTTACATTCCTGTTATGTCTCGGTCGATTGTAGACCTAGGATTGTTCATTTTCAGTTTCAGACCAACCAATCTTAGAATGGAAGGAGAGTAGCCTAGCACCTATGGGTCGATTCATTTCTTACCTTAAGGCCAGAAAGATGATTTCCAAGGGGTATATCTATCATTTAGTTTGGGTTAAGGATTCAAGCTCCGAAACCCCAACTATTGAGTTAGTTCCAGTAGTTAATGAGTTCGCAGAAGTGTTTCCAGAAGATCTTCCTAGTGTTCCTCTCGAAAGGGAAATCAACTTTGGAATTGATCTCCTTCCAGATACCCAGCCTATTTCTATTCCTCCTTACAGGATGGCTCCGGCTGAGCTTAAGGAATTGAAAGAGCAGTTGCAAGACCATTTAGATAAGGGCTTCATCAGATCTAGTATTTCTCCATGGGGTGGGCCTGTGTCATTCGTGGAAAAGAAAGATGGTTCTCTCAAAATGTGCATTGACTATCAACAGTTGAACAAAGTCATAATCAAGAATAAGTACCTTATCCCCAGGATTTATGACTTGTTTGACCAACTTCAGGGTGCTAGTCATTTTTTGAGGATAGACCTCAGATCCGGTTATCATCAGCTCAGAGTCAGAGATAGTGACATTCCAAAAACAGCCTTTAGAACTCGGTATGTTCATTATGAATTTGTAGTTATGTCATTTGGACTAACCAATGCTCGTGCAGCTTTCATGGATTTAATGAACAGGGTATTCAAGCAGTATTTGGAATTTATAGTTAACGTCTTTATTGATGATATCCTCATTTACTCTAGGAATGAGGAAGAACATGCGACTCATTTGAGAGTGTTCTGCAAACTCTCAAAGATCGCCAGTTGTTTGCTAAATTTTGCAAATCTGAGTTTTGGTTACAATCAGTTGCTTTCCTCGAGCATATAGTATCTATTGAAGGGATCCGAGTGGATTCTCAGAAAATAGAAGCAGTGAAACAATGGCCCAGACCTACCTCTCCTACAGATATCAGAAGTTTCTTGGGTCTAGCAGGTTATTACGGAAGGTTCGTGGAAGGATTTTCATCCATAGCTTCTCCATTGACTCAGTTGACTCAGAAAAAGGTTATGTTTCAGTGGTCAGATGATTGTGATAAAAGCTTTGCAAACCTGAAAACTAGGTTGACTACAGCTCCGGTTTAGACTCTACCCGAGGGTTCAAAAGGTTACGTAATCTATTGTGATGCATCCAGAGTCAGCCTAGGTTGTGTGTTGATGCAGCGAGGTAAGGTTATAACTTATTCTTCTAGAAAGCTTAAGGTGCATGAGAAGAATTATCCTACTCATGACCTCGAGCTTGCAACAGTGGTGTTTGCCCTAAATATTTAGAGACACTAATTATATGGTGTTCATGTAGATGTGTTCACAGACCATAAAAGCCTTCAGTATGTGTTCACCCAGAAATAATTGAATCTTCACCATAGGAGATGGCTTGAATTCCTCAACGACTATGACATGAATGTGATTTACCATCCAGGTAAGGCCAACGTGGTAGCAGATTCCCTTAGCAGAATATATATGGGTAGTGTAGCACATGTTGAGGAAGAAATAAAAGAACTAGCAAAGGATGTTCACAGGCTTGCTTTCTTGGGAGTTCTCCTTATGAGCATATCAGATGATGGTGTAACAGTTCAGAATGGGTTAGAATCTTCATTGGTAGCGGAGGTTAAGTAAAAGAAAGACAGTGATCAGATATTGCTTCAACTAAAGGGTGCAGTTCATCAGTAGAGAGTGGAGGTTTTCTCCCAAGGGGGATATGGTGTGCTTCGCTATCAGGGTCGATTATGTGTTCCTAAGGTGGGTGAGTTGAGACAGCAGATTCTTGTAGAAGCCCATAACTCCAGGTATTTTATTCATCAGGTGCCACTAAGATGTACCGTGATCTACGGGAAGTCTTTTGGTGGAATGGCATGAAGAGAGATATAGCAGATTTTGTGGCTAAGTTCCCCAATTGTCAGCAAGTGAAGGTAGAACATTCGAAAATAGGGGTTATGACTCAAGAGATCAACATTCCTACTTCGAAGTGGGAAGTGATCAACATGGACTTCATTACAGGTTTACCTCATACTCGCAGATAGCATGACTCCATTTGGGTGATAGTGCATAGAGTCACTAAGTCTGCGCGCTTTTTGGCTCTTAAGACTACACATTCGGTAGAGGACTACGCTAAGCTTTACATTAATAAGATAGTCAGGTTGCATGGGGTTCCTTTGTCTATCATCTCAGATAGAGGTCCTCAGTTTACCTATCATTTCTGAAAGTCATTTCAGAAAGGTCTTGGTACTCAGGTTAATCTTAGAACATCGTTTCATCCACAGAAAGATGGTCAGGAAGAGCGTACCACTCAGACCTTACAGGACATGTTGATAGCTTGTGTGATCTACTTCAAGGGTAGTTGGGATGATCACATTCCTCTTATAGAGTTCGCCTACAATAATAGCTACCATTCCAGCATTAAGATGGCCCCTTATGAGGCCTTGTATGGGCGTAGATGTAGATCTCCAGTTGGTTGGTTTGAAGTAGGTGAAGCAGCCTTGATAGTGCCATATTCGGTTCATGATGCTGTGCAAAAAGTGCAGCTCATCAGAGATAGACTTAAGACAACCCAGAGTCACAAGAATTCCTATGCAGATGTAAGGAGAAGGGCCTTGGAGTTCCAAGTTGATGATTGGGTCTTCCTAAAAGTATCACCTACGAAAGGGGTGATGGGATTTTTCAAGAAAGGGAAGATCAGTCCCAGGTATGTAGGCCCTTACAAGATCTGAAAAGGGTTGGTAAAGTGGCTTACAAGTTAGAGTTGCCAGCAGAACTAGCAGCAGTGCATCCGGTCTTTCACGTTTTGTAATTGAAGAAGTGTGTGGGTGATCCAGCATCCATAGTACCTTTAGAGAGTGTGGCTGTGAAAGATAGTCTCACTTATGAGGATGTGCCAGTTGAGATTCTTGATCGTCAGGTTAAAAGGTTGAGAAACAAAGAAGTCACCTCAGTTAAGGTTTTGTGGAGGAGTCAGTCCGTAGAGGGAGCTACATGGGAAGCAGAAGCAACCATGAAGGCCAAGTATCCTTATCTCTTTCCTTCCGATTCCATTCCAGCTTGAGGTAATAGTTCCTCTTTAGTGTTTCAGTTATTCATGCGCAGATTCAGTCTTAGTATCATGTTCCTTCAGTTTGTACTTGCATTTTCAGCGTATTTGCATACTCTTGGAACATAGTTCAGTCAGAAATCAGTTTCTAGTGTTTAGTGGTAGGGTTTGCAGCTCTTTCCCTCCACCTCCTGCTAGTTTAGTCTTCATTCGAGGACGAATATTCCCAAGTGGGAGATAACGTAACACCCCGTATGCTAGAACTACCAAAAATGCAGATTTCAGAAGTTGCAAGTGGAACCCACGGTTGCCACCGACGGACCGTAGGGTGACCCACGGTCCATCTTGGTGGTCTGTGGTTCACTACCTGTAACCCCTCCCAAGACTTAGCCCAGAAAGTCTTCTAAGGCATGATCCACGACCGGACCCACGGACCGTAGGTCAGGCTACGGACCGTGGTCCTGGTCCGTGGATCAAGGCCCAGAACCTAGTCCCAGAACCCCATCGACGGTTGATCAGCATAGACCGTGGGTCAGTCCACGGACTGTCGGCAGCCACCACACCTTATAACTCATGGGTTATTTGGTCTTTTCCCTATGCGTTGGACCCTTAAACTACGTCGTCTAACCCCTAAACTACGTGGTTTTGGTTAGTTTTAGCCTAGTAACTTAATTAGACTTTACCCAAGTCAACTCATTCTCCTAAAATTCATCAAGTGGAACGAGAAGATGGAGAAAGAGTTGACCAAGACCTAGTTCAAGAACGCAGTGAGTTTTCATTAGTTCCAGCCCCGAAATCGAATGATTTCTCGGTGAAATTCGTCACCAGGTATGTGGAATTTCACTAGTGGGTTCCTTTCACCCATTAGGTCCCTATAATTCAGTCAGATTCTTGATTCCCTTCATATTATCTAGACCTAGGGTTTCTAGAATTTCAGCAGATCATTATGAATTAGTTACTTTAATGTTCCTAATCAGATTATCATGATTTTAGTATTGTTTTGTGTAGATTCTTTCATAAACTCAGAACCCTAGCTATGTAGTTCTTTTAGTTCATGAATTACACATGCTAGGTCAGTTATTTTAGATATACATCCCTCAGATTCGAATGTTTCATTATCAGTACATTAATGTTGCATTTCCAGTTAGCATGTCAGTACTTTTAGCTATCCAGTATTACAGAAATTCAGACATAATGTGTTATTAACATAATCAGTTGGGAGTAGACTTAATACCGAGTTGGACTACGGACAATCACCCTCATAGTCCCAGAACTACGTGCCTCGTAGGTTGTAAGTCCCCTCTGTGGGCATTATTTTAGTGATCATGCCGTCATGCCTCTATACCTCTGGCAGGGTATATTGGGTCCTCTCGATGGGGTGTATACATCGGTCTCCACATTTAGCTCATGTGGTTTTATGTCGGTTATTAGTAGCTCCTTCACAGTCAGATTCTATTGCATTGACCATGTTATGAGTTACAGTCAGATTTCAGTCGCAGCATGTTATAAACTTGGCCATTGCATTGAGTTAGTTCATGTTCAGTATTCCCAGTATAGTACCATGCTTATATCATATCATTGCTCAGTTATATGCATTGTTCAGTTATGTTATTATTTAGCTTTACTCTATCCTGCATGCTCAGTACCTTTCAAGTACTGACGCATACTCTGCGCTACATCTTCTCATGATGTAGGTTTAGGTTCTCAGCTTCCAGATCACGCATAAATCAGTTTCCGATCTCTAGCTTAGCAGCATTAGTGGTGAGTCCTCATTCTCCCAGGACGACAAACGTGTTCCTTTGCTTTTAGTCGTTTCAGTTTTTGTGAGATTTAGCTGTGGCATGTCCCAGCATTTCTAGTCAGTTAGTGGCTTTATTTCAGATATATTAGAATCAGCTTTAGCATTTGAGTTTAACCTTTCAGTTGTTGTTAAACTCTCAGTTTTATATATTTAGATAGTTTATGGTCATTCCCCATCATTTTAGTTTATCGCATGCTTAAGCTTCCGCACATAATTATCTTATTTCAGTTATCATAGTATGCTTATGTTTTACCAGAAGGGTTACCTTGGGGTCACTCGTCATCCAAGGTACCGTGTCCGCGTCCTGGGGGTAGCTCGGGGCATGACATATTTGTAGAAGCAGGAAAGGCTAACTTAATTGGTCGGGCTGCAAGTGTCGGCCTACCTGAACCTCTGGAGGAGGAACCATGGAAGTTACATGTGCTCTTGGGCTTCTTAGCCAAATCCTTGACCTGACCATCATGGCGTTCCACTTTCTTCACAAAATCTGTCACCTTATTAAATCTTTTCCCTGCAGAGGTCATGTGAACAAACAATACCTGTAACTCGGAGTTCAGTCCCTTGACGAATAGACAAATCATCTCCTCCTCAGTAGTCACCAATTGTGTAGCATATCTAGATAAAGCATGGAACTTAGCCCCATAAGCAGCTACAGACATACCACCCTGCTCCAACGCTGTGAACTTATCCTTCTTGCGATCCCTCAAAGTCCGGGGCACATACTTTTCAAGAAACAAGGCATGAAACTGTGTCCAAGTGAGTGGGGGAAAAACTGACGATCTTCACTCCACATAGGCCCTCCACCACTGCTTAGCCTCACCTTGAAGCTGAAAGGTCACGAACTCTACCCCATACTGATGTACAATGCCCAACTTATGAAGCCTCACATACCAATCAAAGATGAACTCGTAGGAGTCCTCACTTTCCGAACCATGGAACACATGCGGCTTCAATTTCAGAAACTTAGTCAACATCTCATGCTCATTAGCACTCATCACGGGACCCAACAAAGGATGGAAAGAGGTATCAATACCTAATGCTCCATCTACCCTGGGAATAGTAGCAGTAACGGGGGGATTGGTCGGAGGTTGAGTAGCTTGCACTGCTGGAAGGATTCCAAGACCGACTAACCCCTTTACAAAAGACATGATCTGCTGAGCTAACACTGGGTCTAAGGGAGGAATTCCGGTATTCCTAGCTGGTGCATTCTCTTCCTGTCCAACATCCCCCTAGTCTTCAATCTTCACATTCTCTTCTACCTCTTCTTGCGGTGCAGGAGGGAGCTATTCCCTACGAGCATTTTCAACAGGGGCTCTACCCCTAGCGGGTGCTGCCCTTCCTTGACCTCTACCCCTGCCTCGGTTGCGGCCTCTTGCTGCGGGCTCCCCAGCTGGCTCCTTGACGGGAGCTACGGGCTGACACTGTTGAATCGCGTGTTAACCATCTGCGGACAGAAGAGTGAAGGAGATTAGATACCAATTTGGATCACTAGATACCAATTGGAATCAAGTCATAGCACGAATGGAGAAAAGAAAGACAGAGATATTTCTTAAAATCCTATAGCCTCTAGAAGAAAAGTACATACGTCTCTGTACCATTCGGCAAGACTCTAATTGACTCGTTTTGGTACAATGAGATCAACAAACCTAGGGCTCTGATACAACCTTTGTCATGACCCAGACCTCCGTGATTTGCATCCACACTAACCCTCCGGTAGGAGAACCATTACTGTAACCCAACCAAGCAACTAAACAAAAATCTAAGCATTTAAAGATACGGAAGCAGGTTTAAATGTCTAAAGGAAAATGGAGTCCCCATAAACTCTGAAAGTTTGACAAAACAATTACCAAAACATTTGCGGAAACAACGCGTAGAACCTGAAAGTCAATATACCAAAACTCTACTAACGACAAGTCTAAGAAAAAAGGGTACAACCCCGAAACTAAAGAAGCCAATGTCTAAAGTACTAGTCTAAGTCCGAAGAAAATGGACTACACAAAATGAGAACTCATCGGAGACTGGAAGAACTGGCTCACCCTTGAATTCGGTCTCGATCAGTGATCTCCTAGCTGAGGTCTATCAATAGCCACCTGAAGATGCCCTGTACTCAACAAAGAACCAGCAAGTGCAGTATAAGTAGACAACCAAAGTGGACTGGTAGGATCATGCGGCTATTCCGGGAAGCACAATACACACAAGCAACTACAACACAGTAAACACACACATATACATAATATAATTATAAACCAGTTATCATTTCTGGAGCAACGTATAATCCCACACTCTCAATAACAAGTATATACAACAGTACAATGTTTATTTCATGGAACCTACACCTAAACTGTTAGTGTGCCGGAATGTGACACCTAATCCCAGTTAGTATTTTGGAACCTGACACCCGATCCAATGTATGTGTCAGAACGTGACACCCGATCCAATGTATGTGTCGGAACGTGACACCCGATCCAATGTATGTGTCGGAATGTGACACCCGATCCAATCAATACAACCACAATTACATTCACACTCATAATGTAGATACTCATAATCGTACAATCAAGTGTTGATTCATGGCATACAATTATTCATTCATACTCATTTCATTAGGTTTGATCAATAGTGACTCATTCACATACATGCATGCATTCCAATGAAGCAATTACCGACATATATCGCACAAACATGAAATAAAATCATCACCTACCTCGAAATCAATCTTGAATCCTCCTAAAACATGTGATCCTTCCCTTTCCGAATTCTTTCCGCTTGTTCTAGGTCTACAAACAAGTAATATACAGCAAGGATCAATAAATTAAGATCTAATTATCCGGATTATGACAAACCCAATAACCCAAGACCAAACCCATGATCCTAAGGTGCAGCTAGGAGTTTTTCCCACCATCAACTTCAGGCCAAAACCCTCCCCCAACAATAATTACCCATGAATCTAAGTTCTACCGATCGAAAGACGGATTAGGGGAGTAAAATCCTTACCTTTAGCACCAAAAGTCATGGGAAACTGTCAAGAACTCGTCCTGAGTCATCACCTAACTCTTAAGAATGAAGTTTGCCAAAAAATAACGAAATTGGGGGTTTTCCCCGACTTAAGTCGCGACTGGCCGGATACAACGGACCCCATCCCGCCAGAACGGCCCCGCCCTAGTGGGATAAATCCCGCCCTGGAGGCTTACAATAAGATAGAACCCCGGAATTTGAGTTCCAAGTCCTCATTTCACAACACACCTTCAACCCTTGACGTTTAAAAAACTACCCTTTCACGCCAAGATCAGTTTTGGGAGTTCTACTCGCCTGAATTCTATTTCGTAAAGTCGTACAGGTTCCTTAACGTCTTAGATATATACTCATTTGATCAAATTCATAATTAGATCTCCCATTCATTACCAGATTTCTCTGGACCTCACCTGACTCAGATTTCATCCAAATCTGGACTAGGCTACAATTTTCCAAGTCACTATTTAAAAGTTTTCTGGCCCCAATTCTTTCCCCATTGTCTTTTCTATGACGACGGGAACCGGTCGTTACAGAATCCTTCTTCAATTAAAACTCCTTGCCTCTTTAGAATCCTTCTTCAAATCAAACTCATTGATTCTTTCTCTTCAATTCATCAGATTCTTATTTCCTTGGCTTTTTATCACAAAATTAGCATTATCCATTTATTAATTTCTTCACTCTTGTCTTTATTAATTTTGAAAGTTTTCCCAATTTCAACAACTCATGACAGTGTACCTTTGGATCATTTTGACTGATGTGTTTCATCTTTGTTTGTCGATCATCAAAACATCATAAATCCCAACAAATTCCCCCATTTTTGACGACGACAAACCTCTTGTCTTGGTGCATTGAAACAACTTTACTTGTAGACACAGAAGCATAAAATTCTAGCATAAAACATGTTAGTCAATGGGTTATAAACACTGCACAAGTCTTGTCAAATCTTACATAGACAAGAAGTTATAAGACAAAACTCATATTTTTCATTCAAATATAGCATATTTACAACTTTTCTAGGAAAAACATGAAAGAAAGAGTAAATTAAGAAAATAGAGCAACTCTAAGTTCCAAGGAAAAACATGGAACTTTAAAAAAAGAGTAAAATGATAATATGGGTGGAAGAGGGAAAAACACCCTTTCAGAAACAACAAAAACTACATCAAAGCCACAAAATCTACATATATTATATGAGAAAAGAATGAATACAAAATATTTGTAGATCCTTTGAGGTTTTTTTCACTTTCCTATTTCAAAGAAAAAGATCATTCATTCATACGAAGGGTGTAAACTATACTTTAAAAAATGAAATTGGGAATAGATTAAATCATGAGAATATCAAAACCTCTTCGTATCTCAGCAACGTCTTGCGGGAGCACGAGAGTCATTAGCAGGTTTAAGTATATGATTACAATCCTTCTATTGGCTTAATTCCCTTTTTCTTGGATAACATTTGCTCAAATTTCCTCTTGTTTAATTCAAACTTAGCTTTATTTTCGTTTCTCTGATGCATTGTTTCTTTTTGCATGTCTCTGCAATGCAAAAAGAAACACAAAGAATCAGATACATGAAAATGATGTTTGAATCGAGCAAGAAGATGTTTGAAGAAAAGTTAACAAAGCAAAGGAAAGCGAGTAGAAGGATCATAATGGTGGACTTTCATCACATGCCTAACCTACTAATGACTTTTGTACTCCCACAAAGTGCTACTTGGATACGATGAGGTTTTGATATTCTCATGATTTAATCTATTATAAATTTCATTTTTAATTTACTATATGCCCTTTGTATTTATGAGTAATCTTTTACTCTAAAATAGAAAAGTTAAATACAGCTCCAAGGATCAATCAAGTATTTTGTATTCATTCATTTCTCAGATTATATATGTAGATTGTGGTTCCTCTTGGATCCAAAAGGGTCTCTTTCCCTCTTTCACATGTATCAGTGTTTTATTTGTCTTTTCAAGTTCCATCCTTTTCTAGAATATCCTTCGTAATAACTTATATTCCTTATTTTCCTCTTCTTTTTTCTATATTGATATTTCTATATAGGGTTGTTTTTGCTTTAATGTGACTTTCTAATTATTCGAGTGCTGGTCTAACTTAATTAGGTGCTTTTTGTGACTATAAAGTGTATCACTTAATTCTTTTACATCATACCATTCTTCCTATTCAATTTTTTTTCATCTACATTTCTATTTTAGGTTCCTTTTTACTTTCATGTGGCTTTTTGATACTTTGAATGTCAATCTCACTTAATTAGGCATTTTTTTTACTATGAAGTGTGTCACTTGACTCTTTTCACCTGACAACCAAAGATGTAAAAGCTATAGTAGAAGTGAACTTTAGTACAATTATATATTCCTTAGTACATGATGCTGATTTACACCAGGATATTTAGGAATTATTATGAAATAAACTACGTGAATATTTTCTTAAAAGCGCCAACTAAATGCTAATTCAAACTGTAATTGACTTGTGTATGCACAGATTCCTTGTACATGATTTTGTTCAAATTGACTTGTCTTCTACATATTTTTGTAACAAATGACAATTACACCTAAAATTGTCATGATATTGTTAAGATATATGGGAACATGAATAAAGAAAACAAGGAATTCAAATAGAAGAAACTGAGATGATGTGGTAAATATTTGGTTTCTATATCTATTCTTTCCGTAAAAGTAAGGAGAACTTAAAACAAATATGGACGTTTAAGACAATTTGAATAACACCACCTTCTGCATCAGTACAGTATCAAGAGCGTACCTTTCAGTTAGTTGGGTTAGTATATTAAGTAGAAACAGTAATAAGGTAGCTCTCATTTGTCTTGTCCAGTCAAAGTTTTCCAAAATTTCAAGGTTTCACTATTTTTTTCATACGGTTCACCAGGATGGTCTGTTGTCCAGTGCACTAGCCGTAGATTGGTCTCGTAGGTGAGTCCGAGACTTAGTGAGAATTTAATAAAAAATATTGGGACCCACGGTGGGATGTAGGGCTCGTAGGTGGACCCACGGACCATACATGGGTCCCGTCGATGGGTCCAAGAGTTGGTGGTCTCAGATCCCACCCACGGCCGACCAGGATGGTCCGTGGTGTGACCAACAGACAGTAGGTCTAGCCGCTGGTGAGGTTGGTAGTTATTTTAAGAAAGGGCTTTTGGGTCTCTTCCTAATTATTTCAACCCAATACTATGTCGTTTTACCCTTTACCCAAAGCTCATTATAATAATTTTAAACCCCCAAAACACCTAATTCAATTCATTGTCCTAAATTCCCCAAAGTTGAACAAGTCATTTTCTCTCTCTAAGGAAGAAGAAGGAATCTAGGGTGTCAAGATCAAGTCTCCTAATCCCCCATTGATTTCAAGCTTTTGCATCAAGGTATGATAGTTTTCACCTATGGAGCTCTTTCTTCCACAGGGTTCCTAAATTCCCTAATTTACAAGTTAAAAATCTCCAATTGAAGTTAGGATTTTCTTCCATGTCATGGGTTCCTTTCAATGTTGATATAATTGATTATTTTATGAAATATGATGCAAAAATTGAGATAATCCTATGTTTTTAAGATGAATTCCCATGAACTCATGCTTAACCCATGTTTTCTAGACTATGATGATTGAATGTGGAGTTTTGAAATATGAAAGATGAATTTATGAAGATATGCATGTTCTTATTAAATTGATGAAAATGATCTAAGTTGCTTTGAGAGTAAAGAATAAATGTTGTTGTTGCTGATTGTTGTGAAAAGATTTCTCACATAATACTCAATACATGAATGTGAAAGGTTTTCTCATATAAAGGATTCCTAGAGTTGAAATTTTTTCTCAACTTAACTATGAATGAAGTTTTAGGAGCTATTCTAATGGTAAGACAACATGAAATTACTCACGTCCTCATAGTAAAAGACAAGAGGCGATTACCCATGTCCCTTAAAGATCAGATGAATATGATTGATGACTATTCCGTGGGAATTATGCTTAGTTCCGAGTGGACAAGTGGCGATTACCCGTGTCCCATAAGCTATGTGTCATCAAAGGTTGTCTATTATAGACATTAGCTAGTGGATCAACTTAAGCTAGAAGTTCATGGTTCTTACATTGCCAAGTGATGTAACACCCCTTATCCTAGAAAGACCAACCAGCAAACTTTTCAGAAGTTGTAGGTGCCACCGACGGGTGCCACCTACGGACCATCGGTTGACCCACGGACCGTAGGTGGGGTCCGTGGTTGGCCATCTAAACTCCCTCCCTAGAACCCCTAGAAAGTTCAGCTAAGGGTTGACCTACGCCAGGACCTACAGACCGTAGGTTGGACCACAGTCCATGGTCCAGGGTCATGGGTCAGACCCTCAATCAACTCGCAGACCCAAAACGATGACTGACAGAACAGACCATCGGTCAGGTCGTGGGTCAGACCCTCAGTTCTTTTTAGTATATTCATCATGTTCAGATTATATCATTGCTCAATATGCTTTGTTAAGTTATATGTTTGTTCAGCTTTATCCTATCCTGCATGCTCAGTACCTTCCAAGTACTGACGCATACTCTGCGCTACATCTTTTCATGATGTAGGTTCAGGTCCTCAACATTCAGCTTACGTGTAGATTGGTTCCCGTTTCTAATTCAGTAGTATCAATGGTGAGTACTCATTCTTCGAGGATGATAGACATGTTCTTTTACATTCAATCTTTCATTTTAGTTTCAGTTTTTCTAGAGTTAGCTGGGGGCATGTCCTAGTCAGTTAGAGGCTTATTTCAAACATAGACAAATAATTCATCTTTAGCATTTAAGTTATAGTCTAGTATCATTAACTCTTATTTAGTTTTGGGTATTATTCATCATTCAGTATATCTCATGTTTTAAGGTTCCGCATAGTATCTTTTGTTCAGTTGTTTAAGTATGCTTATGATATGCCAGCTCAGGGTTAGCTTGGGGTTACTCGTGATCCTAGGTCCTGTGTTTACGTCGAGGGGGTAGCCTCGAAGCGTGACAAGTGAGGACACCTCATTTCGGTGTGGGGTAGACACCAGATTTCATATTATTGCTCACATGGTCTCTATGCCGGTTAAGGCAATTTCCCACAATAATAATAATGAGCTAAGGTTACTCCCAAGAGTATCTCACATGTGTTCAAAGATAATTTTTCTTGCATTGACCATGATCATGATTATGTTTCTAATCTCTTATCTTATGTTTTAAACTTAGTCTTTGCATATCATGAAATGTCCCTTTTAGCATGATTTGGTAATTTTATGCATTGCTATCATACTTGGTACATTATTGTACTAACACATACTCTTGCCTACATTTTTCTAAAAATGTAGGGTCCGACGCTCTGATTCTGCATCCTTGTGGCTAGTGGTTACTTTGGTTATCTTGATTTTTGGTAAGTCCTCATGTTCCGAGGATCGAACCTTTTATTAATTTTCATCTTTACTTTACAGATGTTGTATGTGATGTCAGGGTTACATCCCTATTACTCTTGATGTAATAGATGGCTTTGAGACTATGTAGACTTTCTCTTTCATTTTGACAAAAATCTTTATGATATGAATTGTCTTTTAAAATCTTTGATTTTTATTGTCTTGTATGATTCATGCTAAGTGGCTAGTGTAGGGCCTCTCGGGTTCTATTTTCCATGTTACGCCTAGGGTATACTTTGAATCGTGACAATGAGAGCAAGGAAAAATTGTATCTCACAAAGATTGTATCTGAATATAAAAATTTATAATACCTGCTTACTCTAAATATATTTTTTTAATTATTGTAACTGATGGTGAGTGGTGCTATTGTGGTGATCTAGCTAGTACTTCAATTTAAAATGATTAGAGATATTCACTGAATTTCTAACTATTCAACTCAGGTAGTTAATAATATACCGTTCATAATTTCACTAGTTCAAATGTTATGAACTTCAAAGATACTATAATATGGTCACATTTGCCTGAGGAAAATTTCTTAATAGACAGTTCTAGGTTTCTGTTCCTAGGAAACCATTTGGGTTGTGGGTTGTTTGTCATGATCAAAACTTTTAACTTAATATCTTTCTTGTTCTTCTTTTTCCTATTAAATAAAGCTTTAGAATGTCATATATAAGTGTGTGGCATACGTATATGCAGCCGAAGATCATTTTGAGTAAGAAACCTGTTGTATTTGTGCGCACTTCGACTATACATTCATATCATCAAGCATTTACTACCTTCCACCAGTATAAGTATTAAAGAAATATTGTGTTATCAATTTTTATTCTTATATAACATGCATACTAGCTAGGACGCATGCGACAATTGTCCAGGTTCGTTAAACACAGTTTTTTTCAACTAATGTGGACTGCCTGCAAATTAGCTGGAATATCATATGTAATTAGAGAGTTTAAGAGATTTGAAACTTATTAGCATAGGGAAGTGAATATATTGTTATCAGTTGGGGAACAGATGATGACATTTCGAGTAATTAACTCAACAAGTTTATGGACTATAATAGCATAAGCAAGAATGATATGCATTCTGTAAATGGAAAGGCTAAAAGTAAAAGTCAAGCAGCATCTCCATCTTTTAACAACCTTTTTCTGAAATGCCAAATTTAAGTATTTTTTCAACGGTTCACTAGGAAATTCCGTCATTGAATGCATGATCCGTAAATAGGTTCTTCAGGTGAGTCCCAGACTTAGAGAAAATCTAGGGTCAAAAGTTGAGACCCACGGTCAGGACCCATGACCCGTCGTTTGGACCACAGCCCGTGGGTGGGTTCCATCATTTGAGGTTCAAGAATATTGGTCTCTGAACTTATCGATTTCCAACCAGGAAGGTCCATCAGTTGATCGACGAACCGTAGGTTGAGGTCGTCGGTGACCTCGACAGTTATTTTCTTAAGTCTTTTAGGTCTTTTCCTAATTATTCTAGCCTAATACTATGTCGTTTTACCCTTCACCTTAAGCCTTATATATTTATTTTTGACCACCAATTTTCCCAATTGAAATCATTCTCTCAAATTCCTAAAAGAAGAACAAGTCTTCCTCCCTAAAATATTTCTCTCTCTAGAAAGCTTGAAGAAAAAGGAGTCAACCTAGGGTTTCAAGTCAAGCCTCCAATTCCATTGAAGGCAAGCTTTTGGCATTGAGGTATGATAATTTTCATCCATGGAGCCCTTTCCTCCATTGATTTCCTAAATTCTCCAATTTACAAAGATAGAAATCTTCAATTGAGTTAGGGTGTTTCTTCCATGTCATGGACTCCTTTAAATGTTGATTTATTTGATTGATTTATGAACATTTATGAATTAATTAATATAATTTCATGATTTTAAGATGAATCCATGCATAACCCATATTTTCTAAAGCCATGATGATATAATGAAGATCTTGAACTATGGAAGATGAATTTATGAAAATATTCATGTCTTCTCTTTATGAAATAGATGTAAATGAATTTAAAGATTCATTGACCTTGAATCAATGATGAAGCTTATGAATTATTGAAAAGAATGCATGTTCATGAAATTATGTTTATGACTCAATAAAATTTTATATGAGAGTGTCAATATGTTCTATGAAGCTTGGCAACTTTACATGAATGACATCTATATTTGCCCTTAATAATTTTTGATGAGTCTGGGATTTCAACTCATTTAGGGCTTGTTATTCATAGTATTAGTGTCCTCGATGCCTATTTTGTGCTCTAAACTGATGTTTTAATGTTAATTTGCAGATATAAAGGCAAAAGAGCAAGGCAAGGACAATACCGGGCAAAAAGAAGCAAAAAAGATGAGAAAGGCTGAAGATAGTAGAAGCTGAAAATCACCAAAGCCACTCGGCGATTCACCGAGTGGCACTTCAGCTTGCCTAAAGTTCCAGACTGCCAGCCCTAGAAAGAAGCCAACTTGAGAATGAATTTGGACCTTCGGCGAACCGGCGAACCGCGGAACGGATCAGCGACACAAACTTGGATCGCCTAAAGTTACGGAGTCTGAAGAATGAAGAGTCAAGGAAAACCGGTGATGGAATGGAGCCATTGGCGCATCGCCGACTTGGTCGGCGATGCTCGACTAACTCCGCTGAGTGACCCTGCAGGCCAAAATTTGAGAACGTATAAAATGAATTTAAAGAGAGGAGAATAATAATCTTGAGAATCCCTGAAGATCCTGAGTAATCCTACCAGTGTTAAACTTTGAACTTTCGTCTTGGACATCATTTTTCTTAGTTTTAGCAGTTTTCTAGTAGATTTTTAGCTGGGTTTTTGATATTAAGCATTTTGGATAATTGTAAAGATGTGGAATGCAATACCCAGATTATGGAGAACGTAATTGGTATTGATTTCTTACTTTTTATGATGTGTGGCTAAAACCCCTATTCTTGGGGGTGTGATTATGTGATTGATTGTCTAATTTTGCTTATGGGTATTAGTAATTACTGATTTAAATGTTGTTTTGAAGTGGGTTCAGTTGGTAATTGAGTATTATCTTATGAATTGTAGTTGCAAATTGAGTTCTATATTAGCATTCTATGCTTGATCGAGAGATAGGTTTTAGAATTAAGATTATCGATTGATGATTGTAGCGATTGGGTTTTTGTGGGTTCAGGTCGAGAGAGTGAATCTTAATTCGATCCTACCTATCTAGCTCGAGAGAGTAGATGAATTGACGTTTTGGGCTGTTTATTATTTGATGCTTGTTGAGGTTCGAGATAACTCACTTGATTCATGGTAGTTGATCGAGATATGGCTATCACATCTAAAGTCTAGCCTACCCACTATGATTCAGCAAACTATGGTCATTAATAATCACCCGTATAGCGAAATTGGCAATTAATCGATCACATCCCCAAGTATCCCTTATCTACCTGATCACTCTCCTGTCTTCTATAGTTGTTAATTGATAAACCTTAACCCCCCATTTGACACTCGCTGTCAACCTCTTAGATTTAATTGAATGATTTTGATAATTTCTATTCCTACAATCATTTAGAACATGCCTTTCATTTCGTAACTGAATTTTAACTTGTATCACTCCCTGTGGGATCGACCCCAACTCTTTGTTGGGTTTATACTATATTTTGATCACCTACACCTAGTATTGGATGAGGTGTAGTTAAGCGTTATCAAAAATGGCGTCTCTGCCGGGGAGTGGTGTTTAGAATTCTCTTATTGAAGTATAGCTATGATCTAATCTTGTTTCTAGTTAAATCGACTTAGTTTATTTTGTGTTCGTTGTTGGCTGTTTGTGAACAGGTGATGAGATGAGTGTGAACGGATGTAACAGTAGCCAACTTGGCCACCAAGATGACATCGGTAACATGAACGATGTCAATGACATTCAAGTTGGTGGTGTAGGTGCTATCCGGATGCCTCCGATCGTGGGGAATGTTGTATTCCATATGACTAGCACGATGTTGCAACTCTTGCAAATGAAAGGACTATTGGAGGGCTAACTCATAAGGATCCCCATGATTATATTTGGAACTTTGTGGACGTATGTGGTCCATTCTCATTCAAAAACATCACACAAGAGTCAGTCTGACTCCAGTTGTTTCCTTTCTCTTTGATGGGAGAAGCAACCAAATGTTTAGCTGATCTACCGGTGGACTCAATTACATCTTGGGAAGAGCTGACCGAGGCATTCTATGTATGATTTTCCTCTCCTTCGAGGATGATGGCAATGAGAGATAATATTCAGGATTTTAAACGTTTAGATGGTGAGCGAATCAGAAGTTGTTGCCTTAATGTCCAACTCATGGACTTCCAAACAACGTGCTGTTACAGCACTTCTATCAGAGTCTAGACTCGGTGAACAAATGTGTGGCTGATCAACTTGTCCGAGGAGGAATTATGCAGCAGCCTTTTGAGATAGCGTCAAATCTCCTTGATGGGATGACAAAGATAAACCGAGCTTGGTATACTCAAGAATATCAAGTGTCTCCTTTGACTTTTAGGATGACAAAGGAGCAGATAGAAAAAGACCAAGAGAGGGACCAAAACATGGCAAAAATGATTACCCAATTGGACCTTTTGTCAAAAAATGTGATGGGTAGTGGGTCTAAAGCTGTGAATGTTGTTGGTGTTAGTGGGGTGAACCCCAATGATGCACACTTTAAGGATCTATATAATGAGGAAGTGAGTTTTCTTGCAAATCAAGGAGGAGGTTTCCGTTCGAACTATCCAAGGCCGGGCGGGAATCAAGGTTTGAATAGAGAGCATGATGAAGGATGGAGAGACCGTGACAAGGAATGGCGTGACTATGGAAATAACTGGAAGGAACGGGATGATGACAAAGAGAGATATGTACCTCCCCATGAGCGCCAAAATCCTAAAGAGCAAAGGGTGACCCAAAAAACATCCGAACTGAGGATATGCTTGCACGTATCCTCAATAAAGTTGAAGGGTTGGACAAGGTTCTTAAAGAAATGAAGAAGGATGTTCAATGCTAAATCAGATGGTTACTTCTCACTCGGTGTCCATTAAATAGCTAGAGAGACAAATGGGTCAAATCTCGACTCATTTGAATCCAAGGCCTAAAGGGGGACTACCGAGTGACACCATGGTCAATCCCAAGAATGAATCTTTAATGAGTATCCTCATCATGCCACTACGTTAAAGAAGGCCCTTCTTCGGAGGCAACCCAAGTGTTTAAGCTTTTCTTATTGTTGTTTGAATAACGAGTGTTGAATTTGTAGGTTAAAAAGTTGATTTTTTTGGAAAAAGAGTAATTAGGCGTGCCTAGGAACCAGTCGGCGACTTACCAAAAAGGTCGGCGAGCCCGATCTGGATCACCGTTTGAACCTTCTAACTAGCTATATGTTCTATAAAACTCAGTGGGCCAAAGTACCACTTGGCGCATCACCGAGTGGGTCGGCGACGTAAGTAACTTCGCTGATCAGCGTGCGAACTAAAGGGTCACAAAGGGCTGAACCATTTTTAATTTCAAAATTCTCCCTTATTTCATACTTTTCGACTTCTATACTTTCACAACCACATATTTTCATATTTACGTACTACTTTTTCTTGTTTTTCATGTGGGATCTATTACTCAGAGTGGAATTTAGGATTCTTTGCTAGCATAGCACTTCAATCTTCTTCTTCTGAGGTTGGTAATTTGAACCCCGTCATTACGCTTTCGTAAATTCAAATGCATGGTCATTGATTGGTTATTTTCATTGCGTATTGTGATTTATCGAATGTGTGTTGATAATGCATGCCTATATCTCATTTAATTTGATGTTAATTGGCTTTAAATTGTTAAATCCCATGTATTGGCATGTTAAATTTGTGGGTTGTGTTGAATTTATTGTCGGTCTAGTGTGGGCGAAGTCTGAGTAACCCCAAATTATGCCGATTGTCAAATTTGGCCCAATGATAGAGCGGTTGACGTCATTCTTAAGGGCAAAAGACGTCAATTGACCAATTTTGGCCAAATCTGGGGAAGTCTGATTACTCCTTAGGCATGGGTAGTATGGGTCTGAGCCTAATCGCAACGAATAGTGGTTAATTTTATTTTTGTGGGTGGCGGGTTAGATTTTGAAGGTCGGGGTAAAAATCTGCCAGGTTGGACTATTCGGTGAGCTGGGTCGAGCTCACCGAGTGGTTCAGTGATTTGCCTAAAAAACACTTGAATCACCTTTTTTTCCTCCATTTTTGTGGTCTTAGTTCTGTAACTTTCGGCGATACGCTTGAGCTCGCCGAGTTCAATCGGCGACTCGCTGTAAGACCCTTTTGATCACCCTTTTGCATCCTAAAATCTGAAATTATTTTGTATCTTTCGGTGAGCTACTTTAAGTTGGCCGATTGGTGTCGGCGATTCAACAAAAGTCCCTGGACATTGCCGACCTTTGCTGAGTTTTGGCAAATTAGATTCTGGAATATTCGGTGAGCCCGACTAGGCTCGCCGAATGGGGTCGGTGTCTCATCGATCGGTTTAGTGAGTCTTCCTACACTATTTTATAACTTTGCAGTTTTTCTTGAATTTCATCTAACGTATATGGTTTTGTTTTTCAGAAATGGCTAGACCAAAAGTGGCCAGAAGAAATCAACTGCCCCGCAAGCAGGCCAGAGGCATTGTGATAAACAAGGAGGATGCACCCTCCAGGAATGCACAAAAGAAACTTCCCCCAATAGGGGGAAAGGTAAAGGGAAGGGTCTCGTACAACCCACACCGGAGGAGGGGAGCTCTGACAGTGAGGGTATCTATGCCACTCACCTCACCACTTCTGGAAGTGGGGATCAGTAAGAGAACAGTTCTCTGGTCTACGCTTCTGAGCTGGAAGATGGCCAGCTCCTATAGGCTAGGAGAGCAAAGCTACGCTCCAAGGAAATGAATGATCTAGCTTTGATCCTGGTGCCTGCTACGCCTCCTCCAGCTCCAGTTAAGGCAGTAGTGCAGGCCCCTCCACCCGTTCAGGCTCCTCCACCCTGGTCACTAAACAGATTAAAGTCTGAGGGTTTGAGGACAATTCTAGAGGAAAAATAGTTGTCCACAGATGGAGTGGTATACCGGTACCGTGCGGTGTGGAACACAATTAAGTTCCACAGGTTCGAAATATACACAAAGCCCCAAGGCCCATACATTCCTACTTGGGTTCGAGAGTTCTATTCTGCATTTGGGGAGCTGGTACCAAAGGGGAAAAAGAAGGCCAATGCATTTAAACCGGTGGATTATGTAGTAGTGTGGGGTCGAAAGGTCAAATGTAGCAGCTCGGATAATAATGAGGCACTCGGGTGTACAATGAACTTCATGCACTATTACATTGACAAAATTAAGAAGAAGACCCTCGATGATTTGAAGGGTTGGTTAGCAGCCCTGGTTTATGATGTGACACCAAGGTGGATTGAGGCTGGTTCACCGATTTAGAAGAAGGATCTTAACATGGCTTCTAGATACTGGTTCGGATTTATCAGCAGCACCTTGATGCCTTCGCAGAATAAATCGATCCTCTGACATCTGAAGGATGCATGTTTGGGCTGCATCATGGATAGGGAGAAGCTCAATTTGGGTCTGATCATTGAGCAGGAGATGTCCATGAGGGCTAAGTAGAGTCAAACTTCTCTTCCCTTTCCTGTGTTAATTACTGAGTTGTATAGGCGTGCACGTATTCCTATGAATGTGAAGATGGATGTGGAAGTGACTCCCACTTCTTCTACTGACATCCAACGAATGGAGGCCGAGTACATGATGGATGAGGCTGACAGGAGGAGAGCTGCACTGGTCGATACGTCCTCGGTAATTGATGTTGATACGTTGCCAACAGAGGCAATACTTTCTCATCAGGACAGTGAGCCTATAGGTACCTCTGGTCCCTCTACTTGTGCTTCTCCTGGCTCATCTACTGTACCCCCTACTTATATTACTTTTGTTGCAGCTGCTGCTGCCTCCCTACCCCCAATCACCCAGGCGATGCTGTACAAGATGGGCTATCTGGCTAAATCTGCTTATGTGCATGCCTCCCGGGTAGAGAATGTTGTGCCTGGGTTGATTGAGCGGGCTGTAGATGCTGACTTGGCTCCGATTAGGGCTTAGCTGAGAGAGCACAGGGATTCGATAGAGTCTCACATATTTGCTTTGGATACCCTTACGGTGAGGGTAGAGGCTTGTGAGTAGGGTCGGGGTGATTCTGATGTTGTGACGGCCTTGAAAGCCGATATTGTTGGGCTGAGGAAGGATGTGGATGAGCTGAAGTCCACTGATCTATCGATGTTATTCGGCACAGTTGAGATCCCCAATATTTCGAGCACTGATATTCCAGCCAGTTCTGAGGTTCCTCCGACTACTACTACCGAAGATGTTGCTATGACTGAGGTTGAGGCTGAGACCGATGAGGAGGAGCTTGGTGTTCGTGAAACAACACTATATGATGACCTAGAGGATCTTGAGGGAGCTATGATGCAGACTGCTTTTGACGCATCACTGAGGGATACGTCGATGGTGGGCTCTAGTGGAGCCAAGGATGATGTTGCAACGGACACTGATGCCCCAGCTGATGGAGTCACAAATATGTAGAGTTCACCACCTGTTTAGCCTGACAGGGAGCTTTTGACTCTTTTCAGCTTTTCTGTTTAGTTATTTCTTTACATTTGAGGACAATTTCTAGTGTAGTTTTGCGGGTTGATGTATTTCTATACCTACCTTTTTTGGGTTGTTTTGTGGATATTTGTTGTTTTTGTTTTGTGATTATTGGACTTTATCTTGTGTTGATATATATATTGTGTTGATCCATAGTGTTCGTCCTTTTTTTTGAATTGTAAATGGTTTTTAACCGATTTTACAAATTGCCAGCTCTTGATATGTCTGAAAGTGGATTTTCTTTTTTAATTTCGAGTGTCGGTTGTGATCAATACTGGTGAATTTAATAGCGCTCTTAATTGAACGATATGAGTGTGCGGCTACGATGAGGCAAATTGAGTTACATAGGCCATATATGAACTCCTAGCATCTCGTTGTGACTAGCCGGTTGTTGAGTTGATCTCTTGTGATGATCATTGCATGCTAGCTGAAAATTGCAGAGTCTTGTTTAATGATTTTGTTGAATGCCATGTGGGGTGAGGTTGTTTTGAAATATGTTCTTGGTGATACCTAGAACATGCCCTGTTAGTCCAATTGATTGATGTAAGCAAGCGATTGAAATGATCTTAGGCACAATTTGTGAATAGTGAACCAAAAATTGATCTTATACCTCTTTGTGACCACCTAGTGAGAGTGTGAACCTATCTAGGCACCATTTGAGCCTAATATTTTTTTTGGAAGAAACCTGAACAACTTTGACCTCTTTGTCCCATCACCTATAACCTTTATGAGGTATTGGTTCGTTTGAATAGCCAACTTAGGCCAAAAGCCTATGTTGAGGGTGTGGTGAAAAAGGAGAAAATTCAAGTAGTGTGAAAAATGCCCCTTGATGGATTATTTTGAAAAAGATGGAACCCCTCCATGTAAAAAAAGAGAGAAAGAAAAGAAATAGGTGAAAATGGAAAGAAGAGGTTGCGAAATAAAGTTTGTGAAATGAGTAAAAGAAGTAGGGTATCCAATGAGCCTTGTTCAAATGAAAATAGGGTGGATTGTGAACATCATATAGTGTGAAAAACAATGAGAAAAGTGAAATGCAGGCCATGCCTCATGAAGGTAGAATTCACTAAACAAAAACGATCATACCCTTACACTCAGTCACGTTACAAGCCTTGAAAGACCTTTGTGATCATGAGTGAGATGAAAATAATGTTGATTGGAAAATAAGGGCAAGCCTATGGATAGAGTCATGCATGTGTTTGTTTTTTATCTCGATATTCTAAATTGTTGATGAATCTTGTGTGAAAATGGAATCATTCTTGGTGAGAGGGCATTTGAATGCCTTTTTTGAGCTTGAACTTTCATTTGAAGCAAGCATTGTGAGCTTGATTTCTACTTGATGATGGTTAGTCACAATTTAAAACTTAGACTGCACAATTGAACATTGTATGTGTAGTTTGAACCTCTTGTGTGCATTCGTGTTTAGTCTTGAGTAGCACTGTTTATAGACATCCTTATTGAACTGATTGATCTTGTCTTTTACTTGAGGACAAGCAAAAGTTTAAGTTGGGGGTGTTGATGAGTTTGGGTTTTCAACTCATTTAGGGATTGTTATTCATAGTATTAGTGTCCTCGATGCCTATTTTGTGCTCTAAACTGATGTTTTAATATTAATTTGTAGATATAATGGCAAAAGAGGAAGGCAATGACAATACCGGGCAAAAATGAACGAAAAATATGAAAAAGACTGAAGATAGTAAAAGCTGGAAATCACCAAAGCCACTCAGCGAATAACTCCTCTAAAGTTCCAGACTGCCAGCCCTGGAAAGAAGCCAACTTGGCAATGAATTTGGACCTTCGGCGAACCGCCGAACGGATCGGCGACACAAACTTGGATCGCCTAAAGTTACAGGGTCTAAAGGATGAAGAGTCAAGGTAAACCGGCAATGGAATTGAGCCATTGGGACATCGCTGACTTGGTCGGCGATGCTCGACTAACTCTGCCTAGTGACCCTGCAGGCCAAAATTTGAGAATGTATAAATTGAATTTAAAAAGAGGAGAATAATAACTTTGAGAATCCTGGAAGATCCTGAGTAATCCTACAACCGTTGAACTTGGAGCTTTCATCTTGGACATCATTTTTCTTAGTTTTTGGAGTTTTCTAGTAGATTTTGAGTTGGGTTTTCGATATTAAGCATTTTTTATCATTGTAAGGATGTGGATTGCAATACCCAGATTATGGAGAACGTAATTTGTATTGATTTCTTACTTTTTATGATGTGTGGCTAAAACCCCCATTCTTGGGGGTGTGATTATGTGATTGATTGTCTAATTTAGCTTATGAGTATTAGTAATTACTGATTTAAATGCTGTATTTAAGTGGGTTCAGTTGGTAATTGAGTTTTAACTTATGAATTGTTGTTGCAAATGCAGTTCAAGATTAGCATTCTATGCTTGCTCGAGAGAGAGGTTTTAGAATTAATATTATCGATATATGATTGTAGCGATTGGGTTGTTGTGGGTTCAGCTCGAGAGAGTGAATCATAATTTGATCCTACCTATCTCGCTCGAGAGAGTAGATGAATTGAGGTTTTGGGCTGTTTATAGTTTGATGCTTGTTGAGGTTCGAGAGAACTCACTTGATTCGTGGTAGTTAATCGAGAGATGGCTATCACATCTAAAGTCTAGCCTACCCACTATGATTCAGCAAACTATGGTCATTAATAATCACCCGTATAGCGAAATTGGCAATTAATCGATCACATCCCCAAGTATCCCTTATCTACTTTATCACTCCCCTGTCTTCTATAGTTGTTAATAGACAAACCTTAACCCCCCATTTGACACTTGTTGTCAACCCCTTAGATTTAATTGAATGATTTCGATAATTTCTATTTCTACAATCGTTTAGAACATGACTTTCACTTCGTAACTGAACTCAAACTTGTATTACTCCCTGTGGGATCGACCCCAACTCTTTATTGGGTTTATACTAGATTGTGATCGCCTACACTTAGTATTGGATGAGGTGTAGTTGAGTGTTATCACTTTTCAATGTACTTTACTAAATTAGGTCTTGATTAGTATGGTACCCGGATATGCTATCAATGATTAGAGACCACGATTTAAAAACTATTTCCATTAGTATTAGGGGCTTCTCTAGCATGAAGTGAATGACTATGGGCCTTAAAAGCAATTATGAAAAGATCATGGACGTTTAAAGGTTTTCTCACGCATGGTCTAAGGAGCTATCCTATGATAAGACAAGTGGCAACTACCCATGTTTTTTAAATATTAGACAAATTAAGATTATTAACTACTCTGTGGGATTTATGCTTAACACCGAGAGGACATTGAGATGGAAGCTCTCCTGAGTTGAGGTCAGGTTTCTAGTAACAATCTGCTTATCCCATACCTATATGCCCCATAGGATGATGTCTAGATAGACATTAGTTAGCGGATCCACTTTAACTCAGATTCATGGTTCTACCTTGGAGAGTAGGACAACCCTTTTCGGTGTGGGAGACACCGAGGGTCCATGTTATAGCTCACATGGTCTCTATGTCAGTTAAGGCTACTTCCCACAATAATTAACCAAGGTTACCTTCAAAGTATCTCTCATGTGTTTTAATATATGATTTAACTTGCATTGATCATGATTACCATTATGTTCCCTGACTTCTTATCTTATGGTTTAACTTGGTCTTTGCATATCACGAAAATGATCTTTTTAGCATGATTTCATACTTTTATGCCTTGCTATCATACGTAGTACATTTTTGTACTAACACATACTCTTGCACATTGTTTCACTAATGTAGGGTCCGACGCTCATATCCCGCATCTTCGTGATTAAGGATCTATTAGTAGAAGATTGAATATTGGTGAGTCCTCATGTTCCGAGGACCAAACCTTAACTTCATTTATGTCTTTATATTTCAGTTTAAACTTGTTGTACGGGTTACGTTCCGATTTCTTCTTATGTACTAGATGGATTTGAGACGATGTTTAGACTTCCGCTTTTCTTTATAAAACTTTTATATGTTGAAACTGTCTTTTAAATCTTTTAAACTCTATTATCTTGTATGATGTATGCTAAGTGGCTTGTATAGGGCCTCTCGATGTCTTGTACCCCATGTCACATCTAGGGTATACTTTGGTTCGTGACAATCTTGGTGATCAGAGGACAGGGTTTAGAAAGGTCCTAGGATGTCTCATAAGTCACATCTAGCGTCTTGTTCATGAGTGTGAAGCGTTCCACATTTATGAATCAGAGGCTATAAGATGTTTAGGAACTTTCACTTCTTTCATTACTCTAAAGTCGTGCGATAGAGTGTAACTCTAGGTGTCTTTCTCTCCTAACCCCTATTTATTCTTTTTAGAATATTCCTCCACGAAGGAATCCCATGAGAAGGAATAGGAATATTCGTAAAAATATGAAACAAGAGGTTCCCCAAGTGCCGATCAACCCTTTGGCTGAGCAAGTGACTAATGATGAGTTTCGAGCTACATTTCATGCATTGGCCCAAACTACGATGGGTCAATAAAATTGAGAGGTTGTGGCTCCCGTGAACCCAAGGGTCGGTATGGCGTTGACATGGGTGAGGGACTTTATTAGAATGAATCCTCCAGAATTCATGGGTCTAACATTGAGGAAGATCCTCAAGAGTTCAGTGGTGAGGTGTATAAGGTGTTGATAATCATGGGAGTGATGCCGATGGAAATGGTGGAATTGGCCACTTACCAACTTAAGGGTGTTGCTCAAGTTTGGTTCAACCAATGGAAGGAAGAGAGGTCGGCAGATAATGGTCCTATTGATTGGGAAATATTTATGGTTGTTTTTCTTTATGGGTTCTTTCCCCTTGAGATAAGAGAGGAAAGGGTACTTGAATTCATTAAAGTTCGTCAAGGGGATATGAGTGTGAAGGAGTATGCTTTGAAATTCATGCAATTGTCTAAATATGCTCCAACTATGGTTGCCGATCCAAGGGAGAGGATGAGTAAGTGTGTGTTGGGTGCTTCCGACTTAGTGGTCAAAGAATGCCTAACCGCCTTGCTTGTCAAGGATATGGATGTCACCCGTTTGATGGTTTGTGCACAACAAATAGAAGAAGAAAATCTTAAGGTGAAAACTAGGGATTCTAAGAGATCAACAAGGGATGATTGTGAGTTCTCACATTCAAGGTTTGATTGAGGTGATCATTCTCAAGGTAAGGGTGGTAGTGATAAAATGTCATGACCCGAGACTACACCCTGGACGTGGCCGGCACTTGAGAACCATTGTTGTTCCCCTAGCAAACCCTCATCCTGGCTGACTATAAGCAGAAGACTAACTCAAGCATATAACAACTTAAAAACTGAATTATATTCAATACACTCAACTTAAATGTAATCTGAACAATACTCAATAGATAACTCAGAGTTTATAAAAACAACTCAAGGAAGATACATATTGAAAACTACTCAACTTTGTCTATCTATGAAGCCTCTACTATTAGAGAAGGATATCGGGACAAGACCCACGGCATCTCAAAACTACTAACTGCAAGATAAAGGTAAAGTCCTCCAGAATATAGGAAGGCTCACCAAAGCTGACTAGAAACTGCAATTGGTATCAACGAAGCTTCTTTTGATGACCCAGAATACCTGTATTTGCCTCATAAAAGATGAAGGCCAAATGGCATCAGTACATGGAATGTACGAGCATGTAAGGCGAATTCTTAAGCATAAACATAAGCTTAAACTGATAAAAAAGAAACATACTTACCTATTCTCAACTCACTCAACTCAACTCAACACAAAAAAACATAGTTCAACTAAACTCAGAGAAAATAAGGCTCAACTCAATAACAGGATATTCAACTCAGTGAAACATAGTTCAACTAAACTCAGAGAAATAAGGCTCAACTCAATAATAAGATACTCAATTCTATAAACATAGTTCAATTCAAATCAATAAGGTGATTAACCCTCAGATTACATCTCTTCCAATTCTAGATGTAAAGACGGTCGTTATTCTTTATAAAACCCAATGAAGAGTTGGGGTCGAACCCACAGGGAGCGGTACTATCAGATTGGGGGTTTGGATTGTCAACTATCAGCTACAACACAATCAAACACGAGGGAAATAACAATATAGAGAGGAATTCTCGGGATGTGATCGATTATAGGAAAATTTTACTATATGGGTAATTGAAATTACTAACAAATAGCTAAATATCAATGGGTAGGCTAGACTATAGGTGCAATAGTTTTCTCTCGAACAACTACTATGATTCAAGTGATTTCTTTCGAACATTAACAAGCTTCGCAAATAAGAACAACCCACACCTTAATTAATCCACTCTCTCGAGCTAGATGGGTAGAATCGGGTTTAGGATTCACTCTCTCGAGTTGAACCCACATAAACCCAATAACTACAATTATCAATTGAAAGCTTTGATTCTAAAACCACTTTTTTAAGCAAGCCCAGAACTCTAAGTTAGAATTGCATTCGCAACTACAATTCATAGATTAAAACACAACTATCAATTAAATCCACTTCAATTAAGCATTAAAATCAGTAAATAACAAGACCCATAAGCTAATTTAGCCCATAATGACATGATCACACACCAATAATTGAGGTTTTAGCTAAGCATCATAAAAATGTAAAAATAGTTACCAACTAAATTAGCCATCGGCTGGGTAAGAGTCCCCAACCCTTTACAATGCTCCAAAGTGATTAAATTCAAAAACCCACTTGAAAATACTTAAAATTAAGCTTAGAAATCCTCAAAGTCTACAATAGGAACTGAAAAACTTAGAGAAACTCTAACTCTATAACTTGGGTATCAGAACTATCTTGGAACTTCACAAAATTCCTTTTAAATTTAAATTTATAGTTGCATGCATTTTCGCCTGAAAGTCCACTCGGCGGAATAAGTCGTGCCTCACCAAGTGGTTCGGCGATCCGCCTTTGGCTCCCTTCCATCACCAGTTTACATCGGTCCTTAGCATCCCAGGTCTTGTAACTTTGGGGGATCAAAGTTGCCATCGCGGAGTTGATCGGCAATTCGCCGACTACCTATTTCTATCGCCAACTTGGTTCTTCCCTAGGGATGGCATGTTAGAACTTTGGGCGAGCTAAAGAGCCACTCGGTGGTGCGCCTAGTGGTCTTGGCAATCACCAGGATCACTTTTTCTTCACTTCTTCAGCTTTTAGTTCCTTTTTGTCCGGTCATGTCCTTGCCTTGCTCCTTAGCCTTCATAGCTGCAAATCAACACTTTAACATCAGCTTAGAGCATAAATTAGGCATTTATAAACTTATACTGTAAAAACAAAGCCCTAAATGAGTTGAAATTTTGGACTCATCAACACCCCTAACATAAACTTTTGCTTGTCCTCAAGTAAAACTCAAGATCAATCAGTTCAACAAGGATGTCTACAAATAGTGTTGCATAAGACTCAACATAAATGCACACAACAAGGTTGAAACTACTCATGCAATGATCAATTGTGCACTCAAAGTTTCAAATTGTGACTCACCATCGTGAAGTGTACTCAAGCTCACAATGCTTGCTTCAAATGCAAGTTCAAGCTCAACAAAGGTATTCAAATGCCCTCATAACAAAGATGATTCCATATTCACACAATATCTCTCAACAATTTAAGTTTACGGAATCACATACAACTCTCACACTCACAAAAATGAACATATGCATGAGTCCACCCATAGGCTTGCCCTTATTTTCCAATCAACATTTGTTTCAGCTCACTCAAGATCTAAAAGGTCTTTTTAAGGCTTGTAAAGAGGTTGAGTGCAAAGGTATGGAAATTTAGGCTTAGTGGTTTTTACCTTCATGAAGTATGACTTGAAAATCATTTTCTCCTTCTCTTTCTCATTCAAACATGATATTCCACACCATTATTCAACTAGACACGAATCACAGGATACCCTATTTCGTTTGCTATTTTCACAACTTTTTCAGTCTTTTTCTTTTCTTTCTTCTTTTTCATTTCTTTTTCTCTTTTCTTCTTTTTTTAATATGTACGGGTTCCATTATTTTCCAAACAATTCAACTCGGGGGAATATTTCACACTTCTTGATTCTCCTTCTTTTTCACTGCACCCCCAACTTAGGTTTTTGGCCGAAGTTGGCTATTCAAACAAACCATCCTTCATGTAGGTTATGGGTATAGTATTAAAAAAAGGTCACAATTTTTCAAGTTTCTTCCAAGAAAAGGTTAGGCTCACAAGGGGCCAAGCAAGGTTCACACTTCTCACAAGGTAGGCCACAAAGAGGTATATTTTCAAATAGGCTCACTCTTCAAAAATTTTGCCTAAGATCATGTCTATTGCTTGCATGACTAAATCAATCGGATCAACGGGGTAAATTCTAGGAGTCATCAAGCATGATGTTCAATACTATCTCACCACACAAGGCATTGATACAATTATCTAACAAGACTCCACAATTTCTAGCTAGCGTGCAATGTTCTTCACAAGAGACTTCATCGATAATCGGCTAGTCATAAAAGATGCTCAAAGTTTACATATTGCCTATGTAACTTTATTTGTCTCATCGTAGCCGCACATTAATTTAGTTCAATTAAGAGCACTATTCAAGTCATCAGTATTGACCGCAACCGACACTCAAATTTGCACAAGAACAGCCACAATCACACAAAAAAGAGGTGGAAATTTTTTAAAATTTGGGTCAAAACCATTTTCTATCAAAACAATAGGTCACAATTTCACAACCAAGATATATATATAACTCAATAAGCTCAATATTCACAAAAAACAGCTCACAAAAGAGGTAGGTGTGGAAATACCTCACCCCACCAACAAAAAAAATACAGTTGTCCTCAAATGCAACTAAAACCCAAAACATTCTAAAAAGTGACAAAGAAGGAGATAAGAGAATCATCCTGCCAGGCTAAGCCTGGGGTGAAGTCTGCATATCCACAGCTCCCTCTGTCTAGGCATCAGTGCATGGTGTCTCAGCATTCTCGGCTCCACCATAGCACACCATAGTATCATCCCGAAGTGATGCCTATCTCGCAGTCTCATACATGGCACCCTCACAGTCAACCAAATGATCATAGACTATCTCCTCTCGATCACCAAAATGCTCCTCATCCATCTCAGCCACAGAATCAGCATTAGCGTCATTGGCTCTAGTCTCATCTCTAGTCGTAGTGGCAGAGGCACCTCAGAACAAGCTGGAATATCTATGCTTGGGTCATCTGGGATCTCCACGGTCCCAAATAGTGAGGTGAATTAGTGGACTTCAGTTGGTCCACATATTTTCTCAACCCAGTAATGTCGGTTTTTAAAGTCGTCACGGCATCAGTAGCTCCCTGTCCTCTCTCACACACCTCTACTCTCGCAGTGAGGGCATCAATAAAAGCTCATAGGGGTGTCAAGGCAGCAAAAATGGCTATCTCGATCATCCCAGGAATAACAGCCTCTAACTTGGAGGCACACACATCGGCGGATTTGACCAAATGCCCCATCTTGAACAACATCACCTGGGTGATTAGAGGTCTGGAAGCAGAAGTGGCAGTAGATCTAGGGGGAGGGGATGCAGCAAAAGTGCCAGGAGTATCGGAATGAGAGGAGCTAGAAGTACCTGAAAGCCTAGTTGCCGGAGTAGGCATGCTTGCCTCTGCAGGTATCATATCAATATCAACCTCCGGGGAAGTGTCCACTTGAGCTGCCCTCATCCTGCCAGCCTCATCTCGCTGGTATTCGGCCACAATACACCGAATGTTAGTAGAGGAGGCGGGTGTCACCTCGACATCCTTCTTCTCATCTCGTGGAACTCGGGCCCATCGACACAACTCAGTGATCAACACCATAAATGGGAGAGAACTCTGGCGCTGCTTGGTCCTCATGGCCATCTTCTGCTCGATAATCAACCCCAAATTCAGCCTCTTCCTAGCAATGATGGACCCAACACAGGCCACCTTTGGGTGGTGGAGGATAGACTCATTCTGGGACGGCATGATCGTGCTGCTGATAAACTCAAACCAATACCTAGCCGCCACATTAAGATCCTTCTTCTCTATCGGCGCTCCAGCCTCAATCCACCTCGAGGTGACGTCAGAGATAAGAGGGGCTAGCTAACCTTTTAAGTCATCCAGAGTCTTTGTCTTGATCATACTATGGTAGTCATGTATGAAGTCAGAAGCACGCCCAAACAGAACATTTATTTCATCGCTGCTGCATTTAACCTTCTTTCCTCGAACTACCACAAAGTCCACCGTCTTGAAGGCACTTGCCTTCTTCTTCCTCTGAGGCACCAAGTCACTGTAAGATGATTAGAACTCCCGAACCTAATTAGGAACTTATGGGCCACGAGGTTTGGTGATGACCTCAAATCTGTGGAACCTGAGAGTGTCCCACACCGCTTTATATCTGTCCACTAGACCATCGGTAGATAGTGTTTTCTCCTCTATAATGGTCCTCAGTCTCTTGGCCTTGAGTCAGTTGAGGGACCGAGGTGGAGGACCCTGTACTGGTGGTTCTGGGACCATTGGCTGCTCAGGAGGAGGCATTGGAACTAAAGCTGAGGGTGAGGGCGTCAGAGGCACTCGGATCCTAGACGGATCGTTCATCTACTTGGACCGTAGCTCCGTTCTCATGGCCTCAAGCAACTGGTGATCCTCAGGCTCAGATATAGAAGCCTGAGAATCATGTGAGTCCCCCTCACTGCCTGATGTGGTGAGGTGAGTCTCGTAGACTCCCTCACTATCTGAGCAAGACTCCTCCGGTGTCACAATCGCCGGCGCTTTTCCCTTGCCCTTACCTCCCTGTAGAGGTAGTTTCTTGGCCTTAGCCTTGCAAGCAGCTACCTCTTCATTTATAATGACTCCTCGTGTCCACTTTCGAGGCGGCATGTCTCTTCCAGAAACATTGGGTCTAGCCATTCCAATAAACAACATAGAAAAAAGTTAGAAAATGTTCCAGAAAAAGAGTAGAAAATAAGTTATAGAAAGACTCGCCGAATCAATTTGGCGGGCCAAGTCGGGCTCGCCGAAAGTTCCAGCATAAAAATTTTAAAAACTCAAAGCTGGTCGTCGATGTCTAGGGCTTTTCGGCGGATCGCCGACACCAATCGGCGAACTAAAAGTAGCTCGCTGAAAATTATAGTGTATTTTGAGAAATTAGGGGCGCAGAAGGGCGATCAAGAAGTACTTTCGGTGAGTGGCCGAGTGAACTCGGTGTGCTCAGGTATATCGCCGAAAGTTAGAGAATCAAAGTCAATATTTTAAGGAAATTAAGGGTGATCTACGGGGACTTAGGCGAATCGCCGAACTACTTGGCGAACTCAACTCAGCTCGCCAAACGGCCTAACGTGCCAGTTTCTCACCCCATTCTTAAAAATCAAACCTGCAGCCCACGAAATCAAAATTAAACACTTACACTATGAAATTAAAGCAAGACCCAAACTACCCATGCCTTTGGGGTACTCAGACTTCCCCCGATTTGGCCAAAATTTGCCATTTGACGTCTTTTGGCCTTAAGAATGACATCAACAACTCTATAATCGGGTAAACTATGACATTTGGCACAATCCGGGGTTACTCAGACTTCACCCTGCTAGACCCAACACAAATTTAGAACAACCCAACAATTTCGACTCAATTTCCACAAGCAAAGACACGGAAATCATCATTAAAGGCCAATTAATTTCTATTTCACTTAAAATTAGGCAAACAAACACTCATACAATGATTACCCAAAAATATTCAACAACAAAATACCGATTTCATTCGAGTTCAACCACATAGAGAGTTTGGGGTTTGGAAAACCAACCTTTATGTAGAAAATGGTTTGAAATGCTAGGCGGCAAAAAAATTCCACTATCTTGAGAAAAAATCCCAATGAAAAGGAAGAAAAAATGAAAAAATATGAACAATACAATAACGGGGTGAGAGTACGAGAGTTGAAATTGTGAGAAAATGAAGGATTTTTGAATTTAAAACTGTTTGGCCCTTTTAATCCTTTCATTTCGCGCTCCAGTCGGTGGTGTAAGTCGTGCCCGCTGACCCACTGGGCGATGCGCCATGTGGTACTTTGGCTCGCCGAGTTTTACAGAACTCCCAGCCCTTTTGGGGATTCAAATGGCGGGCAAAGTCGGGCTCGCCGACCTATTCGGCGAGTCACCGACTGAGCTTTTGGCTCGCTGAGTTTTACAGAACTTCCCATCAAGCTGGGTGGTTCCAACGGCGGTCCAAGTTGGGCTCACCGACCTCTTCGGTGTGTCACCGATTGGACTTTTGGCTCCCCTAATTTCCCATTTTCCAACAGTTTTCACTTTCCAACCTGCAAAAACAACACCCGTTATTCAAAAACAAAATTTAAAACATCAAAGACTTGGGTTGCCTCCCAAGAGGCGCCTTATTTAACGTCATGGAACGACGTGAATACGCCTTCAAGGATCATTCTTCAGGTCGGCCAAGGTATCAGTTGGCAGGCCCCCTTTCGTCCCTGGGTTCAAATGAGTTGAGATTTGACCTATTTGAGTTTCCAATTGCTTGATTGACACTGAATGAGAGGTGACTATATGATTGAGTGTAGAGACGTCGTCTTTTATTTCTTTTAATACTTTGTCCGACCCCTCTACCTTATTGAGAATGGGTGAGTGCATGTCTTCCGTACGGACATTCTCTGAGTCAACCCTTGGTTTCTTGGGCTTTTGACGCTCATGAGGTGGGATGTACCTATCCTTGTCACCCTCTCTTTCCTTCCAAGTGGCGTTATGATCACGCCATTCTCTCTCACGATCTCTCCATCCATCATCGCTGTTCCAACCTGGATTTTCACCTGGCCTGTGATAATTTGAACTAAAACTACCTCCTTGATTTGCAAAAAAGTTCACTTCCTCGTTGTACAACGCTTCAAATTGTGCCTCCTTGGGTTTTCTCGACCATCACCCGCAACATTTACACTCTTCAACCCATTACCCATAACATTTTTCGACAATAAGTCCAACTGGGTCATCATTTTTTCCATGTTTTTGTCTCTTTCTTGATCCTTGTCGATCTGCTCTTGTGTCATTCTAAAGGTGAAAGGAGACACTTGGTCATCACGAGTGTACCATGCTCTATTGATTTTGGTCATGTGATTAAGGAGTTGAGATGCGACCTCCCAATATTGTTGCATTATACCACCGAGAACAAGTTGATCAGCAACCCCTTTGTTCACCGAGTCAAGAATCCTGTAAAAATATTGCAACAAGACATCGTGGGGCAGCCAATGAGTTGGGAACTGAAGTAATATCTTTTGAAACCTCAGCCACATCTCGTGGATTGGTTCACCTTCCAAGCGCTTGTACCCTTGAATGCTCTCTCTTAATGTCATCATCCTTGACGGGGGAAAGTACCTCACATAGAAAGCTGCGGTCAACTCATCCCAAGTCATAATGGAGTTTCTCGGAAGATCAGCCAACCACTTTGTGGATTCTCCCATCAAAGAGAATGGAAATAATCGAAGATGGACCAATTCTTGAGAAATTTTTTGAATTAGAACGGTCCACAAACGTCAACGAACTTCTGAATGTTCTCATGGGGATCTTCATGAGCCAGCCCTCCAAATAATCCTTTTACTTTTAGGAGCTGAAGCATTATGCTAGTAACATGAAAAACACCGTTCCCTTCAGAAGGAGGTAGACGTATAGCCCCGACACCACCCAATTGGATAGGGTCGTTAACATCATTCAAATTTCCTATATCGTCTTGGTGGCCAACTTGGCTACCATTGCTCCCATTACACTAATTTCTTCTTCTTTTCAACACAGCCTAAACAAAAACACAAACAAAGTAAGTCGATTCAACTGTAACACAAAAACATCACAATTCAAACTTCAATAATAGAATTCCAAACAACACCACACCCCCGCAGCGATGCAGTTTTAATTTAAGCTCACATTACACCTCTTACAATTGTAGATCTAAAGACGGTCATTATTCCATATAAAACCCAACGAAGAGTTGGGGTCGAACCCACAGGGAGAGGTACAATTCTTCATATTCAGTTATGAAGTATAAATGTGATCTTTTCGGTTATAGGAATGTAAATTATCATAAACATGTAAATAATTCTAAGAGGTGACAACGAATGTCAGATGGGGGGTATGGATTGTCAACTATCAGCTACAACACAATCAAACACGAGGGAAATAACAATATAGAGAGGAATTCTCGGGATGTGATCGATTATAGGAAAATTCCACTATATGGGTAATTGAAATTACTAACAAATAGCTAAATATTAGTGGGTAGGCTAGACTATAGGTGCAATAGTTTTCTCTCGAACAACTACTACGATTCAAGTGATTTCTTTTGAATATCAACAAGCTTAGAAAATGAGAACAACCACACCTTAATTCATCCACTTTCTCGAGCTAGATGGGTAGAATCGGGTTTAGGATTCACTCTCTAGAGTTGAACCCACATCAACCCAATAACTACAATAATCAATTGAAAGCTTTGATTCTAAAACCTCTTTTTTAAGCAAGCCCAGAACTTTAAGTTAGAATTGCAGTTGCAAATAAAATTTATAGATTAATATACAACTATCAATTAAACCCACTTCAATTAAGCATTAAAATCAGTAAATAACAAGACCCATAAGCTAATTAAACTCATAATCACATGATCACACCCCAAGATTTGGGGTTTTAGCTAAGCATCATAAAAAAGTAAAAACAGTTACCAACTAAATTAGCCATCAGCTGGGTAAGAGTCCCCAAGCCTTTACAATGCTCCAAAGTGATTAAATTCAAAAACCCACTTGCAAATCCTCAAAATTAAGTTTAGAAATCTTAAAGTCTACAATAGGAACTGAAAAACTAAGAGAAAACTCTAACTCTAAAACTTGGGGATTAGAACTATCTGGGAACTTCTCAAAATTCCTTTTAAATTTCAATTTATAATTACCTGTGTTTTGGCCTGAATGTCCACTCGGCGGAATAAGTGATGCCTCGCCGAGTGGTTCGGCGATCCTCTTTTTGATCTCTTCCATCACCACTTTGCGTTGGTCCTCAGCATCCCAGGTCCTGTAACTTTGGGCGATCAAAGTTGACATCACGGAGTTGATCGGCGATTCGCCGACTGCCCATTGTTGTTGCCAATTTGGTTCTTCCCCAGGGCTGCCATGCTGGAACTTTGAACGAGCTATAGAGCCAATCGGCGGTGCGCCGAGTGGTCTTGGCGATCACCAGGATCTCTTTTTCTTCACTTCTTCAGCTTTTAGTTCTTTTTGTCCGGTCATGTCCCTGCCTTTCTCCTTAGCCTTCATAGGAGAAAATCAACACTTTAACATCAGTTTAAAGCATAAATTAGGCATTTGAGGACACTTATACTATCAAAACAAAGCCCTAAATGAGTCGAAATCTCAGACTCATCATAAGGCTTAACTCAACAATAAGATACTCAATTCTTGATAGTCAATTCTGGATACTCAACAATAAAAGATGTAATATATGGAAACTTATTAAAACAGTAGATAACAACTCAATTTATTGAAGAATACAATAATAAACCTTTTTTGTATGCAAAAATACAAAGTAAAATTATTGGCAGATTCTCTAACCGACAACCATCACTATATGTTATGTGATGATACAACGTCTAGGCCACGGTGCCAGAATTGTCCTATACTTTGCCGGGGTATAGAAATCCTTAACTAAGTGGATCCACTAGTCTATGCTAAAAATGAATAAAGGAATCATCTAAAAAGTATGACCCTTTTCTACCAACATTGGCTACATGGTTTATGGGGGCTGTGAGTTGTTAGAACTCTCCCCTATATCGGTGCTCAATACTAGTCCCAAATTATAACTTAGCTCATTATGTTTTAAAGAAAACATTTCCTCTTCCTCAACTTTGAGCATATTACTCATAAGGTTTCTTTAAAATGAGATAATACTTAAAATTGTTCATGAACTCTTTAGAAATCGGTGTTTCCTCTCATTTTAAATGTGAAAACATTTACTCTTGGGAATACTTAGTTCCCATATATCATTTTAAAGAAAATGAACTCAACTCTACTATTCCTCAAACTCAACTCATCATGTCTTAAAACAAGTTTAGAAAAAAATTGTAAAAGACTTCTCAAAATAGTATTCATGCCGAATTATGGATGTGCACGACTCAATTCAAGGTTTTTCAATAACCATACATAAAACTAAATACTCGGAACGCAATAATTTCATAACTCAAGAACTTTCATGACACTACTCATTTCATCAATGCTCAACTCAGAGGGTTCATGCGGAATTATAGGCATGAACAACTCAACTCAAGGACTTCATGATACTACTCATCTATAGAATGCTCAACTCATAAGGTTCATGCGGAATTATGGGCATGAAAAATTCAACTCAAGGACCTTCATGGGTAACATGTAATAGTCCGATGATTAGGAATATAACCTCTAAAGGGTTAGGAAATAAATACCCAAGACTTAGAACTTAAAGATACTACTCCTCTCAAAGATACTCAACATATGGAGTTCATGCGGAAATTTATGGATATGAACGACTTGACTCAAGGGTCTACATAACAATATGGAACTCATGTATACGCCTCCTCTCATTCTCATACTTACTTCCTCAAAACTTAGCTCAAATCGATAGATGATCTCAAAGGATTCACGATTTACCTCAACGACTTTCTTGAACTGTACTCTTAACTCTTTCTTGAATTTGAATTGTGAATTCAAGAGTAATGATTCATGATATGAAGGATCTCGATGATAATGTAGACTCATGAATACATTATCCTCATTCTCATACTCACTTACTCGAGTCTTGATACGAGTTATTAGAAGTTGTAAGAGACTCCTCAAAAAGACTCAAAGTGACTTTCTCAAAATAATTGAAAGAACTCTCAAGACATGACTCTTAACTCCACCTTGAATTTGAATTATGAATTCAAGGTTATGATTCATGTTATGAGTGATTTCTAGATGTTTAGAAGTAGTTTAGAGTCTTTAGAAACAAAGGGGAGTAAAGGTACCCTTCGAAAGAACTCAGACGGAGCAAATGGATGAAAACTGGTCGGGCAAGCAACCCTGGTGCACTGAGTGGCGCAGGGCGCAAGCCCTTGAACTACAGAGGACATTTTCTGGTGCACTGTTGGGGCGGCGCGCCAGCCCCTGCCCAGAAAATCCTGACGACTTTTCTTTCTCATTTTTCGACACTGATTCACCTAGAATCGAATGGTTTCTTCCACAATCACTTAGATTTGAATACCCCACAAAAGTACACCAGAATCTACTCAACAACAACTCTTAAACTCCATACGATTATCTCAAGAACTCATCAAACCTATCCTAATTCAAGAACGGAAATAATACTTCCAGAACTAATCAAGAACTCAACCTTTTAAACTTCAGGAATGAAATTTCTCTTAAAATAATATGATTGGCATGTGGGTGAACGAACCCAACACTATGAGAACTTGCATACCTCTTAGGTATCAAACCCTTGGCGAAATTCCGCAACAAAACTCAAGAATTTCGACGAACGCCTTGTTCCTTTCCTCTTTTCTCCTCTTTTCTCTTGTTTTCTCTTCTTGAACTCTCAACTAAAACCCTAAGCGTATTAGGGATGAATGAAACTGATTCTAATCAGTTTTAGACCCCTAAAACCTTACTAAAATGTTTTTAGCTGAATGGGTAAGGAAAAGACTAAAATACCCCTCACAATTTTGGGTAACTTTCCTCAACTGGACAGACTGACTTAAAAAAGGCATATCTCACTCATCTGAACATGAAACTTAGAGAACTTGATGGCGTTGGAAAGATAATCCAAAGACCTTTCATTTGATACCTTATGGGCCACCTAACTTATCCTGTAGTGAAATTTAGGGTTTTTTAAAATTGACCCAAAATTTAAAAGAACTTACGAAAGACTTGCATGAATTCTCTTTAGTTCTTCTTGGAACTTAAGGTGCTATATCTAGTGACCTTAACACTTAAGAAATTTTAAATTCCATGGTAAATTCTACCCACAACGAAGGATGGTTCGAGTCTTAGCTAAAAAATATTTTGGGGTGTTACATTATCTCCCCCTTGGGATCATTCGTCCTCGAATGACGGCTAGACTGGGTATGGAACGGGGTTATTCTTATCATCTCTGCCATACCAACTAGAATTTTCCCGCATTACTATTCAGAACCAACTAACGGCTCTCATTTAGCTATTTCTCATAGCAAAACTTCATCCTCTCCTTCCTCCTCATTTATAACCTTAGACGGAATTATCACACCATCATTATCACAATAGGATCATTAACCTTCTCTTTCTAACATCACTTCATTACTATAAGGACCTCTAAAAATATATCTCCCATACTCTTTGGAGCTCATTACTATCTTACTCTCAAACACTTGACTTGATTTCTCATCTTGTCATCTCCCTTTTAGGTCTAAAGCTGACACTTCAAAGCTATGGACCTATTCCATGATCTCTAACTGGTCTACATCCTCTTTTACTCTAACACTCGAGAGAAGCTTATCTCATGACTACTGAACTCTCCATAAGAAGGTACTAAGACCTCTTTCTAAGGTGTTTCTCTTAACCTCTTCTGATTACATACCCTCTCGGTACCCCTTTTAATGCTCTTGTTACTCTTTTGACTTAGCCACACTTCACTGCCCTTATCTAAAGGTTAGGGTCTCTCACTTGTACCACTCATATTTATTGTAGAAAATCACCTCAATTCCTCATCTACTCTATGTTAAGTCTTCTAGATCAAATCTCAAGACTAACATTATCACCCTCACGTTGCCATCCGTTTGATCAAGACATTCATCTCAAATTCAAGCTTAATATTTATTACTAAACCTGAATATTAATATGATTGCTTGCTTACTATACTAACTTACAACTGCTAGATACAAATTCAGAAACACTCGTCCACTAGGACCTTATGACAAGTAGTCAATCCTTACCTCTTAGTCTCTACCCTCACAAATTACCATCACATTCCACTTCACAACTTAAATACTATTTACTCACTTTTTGCGCATTATATCTCAAATATTTCTATCATCCTCTGAATACTATGGGGCTTTGCTTTCAAAAATCATAAGCCTAGCTTGGGTCTACCACATTATGAATACTCTGCTCGATTATTCAACACATGAATTTAGTCTTCTCTAACACGATGCCACATTGACATCAACTCTATTCTAGTTAAAAATATACTTTATCTCATAATGACTAGTAACTATTCTTCTTCCTTCTATCAAGAACTCTCTACAACATTATTATTCCTTATTTTACTCATAAGGGAAACTCATCACTTATAACTGACTGGGTGCATGATTGAAATAACATAATTTTCCCCATCACTATCTCATTTCCTTAGATTATTGTACCTCTGCATGATTTTCTCTTAACTTTAGGGCACTCTTTACTACTACTGCTCATAATCTCATAATTCATACTATCTTTTTGGGTGTAAATACTACCCAAGCTCTAAAACACACATTCTCATAAGGGTCTCAATTGAATAAGGTTTAGAGTAGAGATTACATCTCGCTTTTAGCTTGAAGGCACGATTCACATGAATACGAGTGCCTTATTTTGAAACTCAACACTTAAACTCACTCTCGGGCTTCTCTCAAGCCCCTCTGCAGTCTCATGACTTGCTCAAGAATAACTCATCCATAAAGATCTTGGGCTTTACTTTTCAACCACCTTTAGTATTATGGGTAGTCGAATGAATCTGAGAAATGCATGAATGTGAATAAATCTCTATGACATAGCTCTATTGCATGATTTAGAGTAAGAAAGAAGGAAAAAATTTCTTAAATGCCTGTAGTCCCTCATTTATAGAAGTGGGGCCCTCACAATCATAAACAAGATCCTACTTGACACGGCTTCATACACACCCTAGGACACTTGAACTTTGTGCTCTGATACCAAGTTTGTCAGGACCCGAGTATGTACCTTTGACATGGCCGACACTTGAGAACCATTGGTGGTCCCCAAACGAACCCTCATCCTGGCTGACTACAAGCGGAAGACTAACTCAAGCATACAAATCTTAAAAACTTAATTAAATTCAATAAAATCAACTTAAATGTAATCTTAAAAATATTCAATAGATAACTCAGGGTTTGTAAAAACAACTCAAGGAAGATACATACTAAACGCTACTCAACTTTGTCTATCTATGAAGCCTGCACTATTACAGAAGGATATCGGGACAGGACCCACGATATCTCAAAACTACTAACTTTAAGATAAAGGTGAAGTCCTCCAGAATATAAGAAGGCTCACCAAAGCTGACTGGAACTGCAAGTGGTATCAACGAAGCTTCTGTTGATGATCCTGAATACCTGTATCTGCATCATAAAAGATGCAGGGCAAATGGCGTCAGTACATGGAATGTACGAGCATGTAAGGGGAATTCTAAAGCATAAACATAAGCTTGAATTGTTGGAAAAGAAACATACTTACCTCTTCTCAAGCCAAAGAAACATAGTTCAACTCAACTTAGAGAAAATAGGGCTCAACTCAATAACAAGATATTCAACTCAGTGAAACATAGTTCAACTCAACTCAGAGAAATAAGGCTCAACTCAATAATAAGATACTCAATTCTATGAAATATAATTCAACTCAACAATAAGATACTCAACTCTGGATGCTCAACTCTGGATAAAATAACAATAAAAGATGCAATATATGGAAAGCTTTTAAAACAGTAGATAGCAACTCAATGTATTGAATAATATGATAATAAACTTTGTTTGTATGCAAAAATACAAAGTAAAAACTGTTGGGAGATTCTCTAACCGATAAACATCACTATGAGCTATGTGGTGATACAACGTCTAGCCCACACGGCCAGAACTTTCCTATACTTTTTCGGGATATAGAAATCCTTAACTAATTGGATCCTCTATTCTATGCTAAAAAGAAATAAAGGAATCATCTAAAAATTATGACCCTTTTCTACCCACGTTGGCTACATGACTTATGGAGGCTCTGAGTTGTTGAACTCTCCCCCATATCGGTGCTCAATACTACTCCCAAAATATAACTTAGCTCATTATGTTTTAAAGAAAACATTTCCTCTTCCTCAAAATTGAGATTATTACTCAAAAGGTTTCTCTAAAAAGAGATAATACTGAAAACTGTTCATGAACTCTTTGGAAATTGGTGTTTCTTCTCATTTTAAATGTGAAAACATTTACTCTTGGAAATACTTAGTTCCCATATATTATTTTAAAGAAAATGAACTCAACTCTACTATTCCTCAAACTCAACTGCTCATGTCTAAAAACAAGTTTAGAAAAAAATTATAAAAGACTTCTCAAAATAGGGTTCATGCCGAATTATGGACGTGAACGACTCAATTCATGGTTTTTCAATAACCATACAGAGATCTCAATACTCGGAACTCAAAAACTCCCGAACTCAAGAACTTCCATGACACTACTCATTTCAAGAATGCTCAACTCAGAGGGTTCATGGGAAATTATGGGCATGAACAACTATACTCAACGACTTAATGATACTACTACTCTCAAGAAGGCTCAACTCATAAGGTTCATGTGGAAATATGGGCATGAACAACTTAACTCAAGGTTCTTCATGGGTAACATGTAATAGTCCCATGATTAGGAATATAACCTCGAAAGGGTTAGGAACTCAATACCCAAGACTTAGAACTTGAAGATACCACTCCTCTCAAAGATACTCAACTTATGGAGTTTATGCGGAAATTCATGGGCATGAACGAGTTGACTCAAGGGTCAACATAACAATAGGGAACTCATGTATATGACTCCTCTAATTATCACACTTACTTCCTCAAAACATAGCTCAAATCGATAGTTGATCTCAAAGGATTCACGATTTAACTAAAAAACTTTCTTGGACTACACTCCTAACTCTTTCTTGAATTTGAATTATGAATTCAAGAGTTATAATTCATGATATGAAGGATCTCGATGATAGTGTAAACTCATGAATATATTCTCCTAATTCCCATACTCACTTACTCGAGTCATGATACAAGTTATTAGAAGTTGTAGAAGACTCCTCAAAAAGACTCAAAGGGACTTTCTCAAAATATTCGAAAGAACTCTCAAAACTTGACTCTTAACTCTACCTAGAATTTAAATTATGAATTCAAGGTTATGATTCAAGTTATGAATGATTTATAGATGTTTAGAAGTAGTTAAGAGCATTTAGAATCAAAGGGGAGTAAAGGTACCCTTCGAAAGAACCCAGACAGAGCAAAGGACTGAAAATAGGTCGGGGCAGGATACCCTGGCGCATGGCGCGTGCCCCTGAACTACAGAGGAAATTTTCTAGTGCACTTCTGGGACGGCGCGCTAGCACCAGCTGAGAAAACCCCGATGACTTTTCTTTCTCATTTTTCGACCCTAATTCACCTAGAATCGAATGGTTTCTTCCCCAATCACTTCGATTCGAATACCCCACAAAAGTACACCAGAATATACTAAACTCTTAAACTCCATACGATTATCTTAAGAACTCATCAAACTCATCCTAATTCAAGAACGGAAATAATACTTCAAGAACTAATCAAGAACTCAAACTTTTCAACTTCAAGAATGAAATTTTGCTGAAAAGAACATGATTGGCGTGTGGGTGAATGAACCCAATACTATGAAAACTTACATACCTCTTAGGTATCAAACCCTTGGCGAAATTCCGCAACAAAACTCAAGAATTTCGACGAACGCCTTGTTCCTTTCCTCTTTTCTCCTCTTTTCTCTTATTTTCTCTTCTTGAACTCTCAACTAAAACCCTAAGCATGTTGGGGATGAATGAAACTGATTCTAATCAGTTTTAGACCCCTAAAACCTTACTAAACATTTTAAGCTGAAGGGGTAAAGAAAATACTAAAATACCCCTCATAATTTCGGGTAACTTTCCTTAACTGGACAGGCTGACTTCAAAAATAAATAACTCACTCATCCGAACTTGAAACTTAGCAAACTTGGTGGCATTGGAAAAATAATCCAATGAACTTTCGTTTGATATCTTATGGGACACCTAACTCATTATGTACTGAAAGTTATGGTCATTTGAAATTGACCTAAAATTTAAAAAAACTTACGAATGACTTGCATTAATTCTCTTTAGTTTCTCTTGGAACTAGAGGTGATACATCTAGTGACCTTAACACTTAAGAAATTTAAAATTCCTCGGTAAATTATACCTACAACGAAGGATGGTTCGAGTCTTATGTCTTTATATTTCAGTTTGAACTTGATTTATGGGTTACGTCCCGAAATCTTCTTATGTACTAGATGGCTTTGAGATGATGTTTAGACTTCCGTTTTTCTCAATAAAACTTTTATATGTTGAAACTATCTTTTAAATCTTTTAAACTCTATTATCTTGTATGATGTATGCTAAGTGGATTGTACAGGGCCTCTCGGGGTCTTGTATGCCATGTCACGTCTAGGGTATACTTTGGGTCGTAACAATGAGAATATATAACCTTATTTGTAGACACGTAATTTTTAATTCCCTTCATATATTTTTAGATTTTATCTTTATTTTAATTTTATTTCACTTTCAGTGGATTTTACTTGAGAACATTGAAAACCACAAAAATAGTTGTGTTTTTTTTAAGATTATACATTTATTTTTTTTATTTGCAAGGAAAAAGAAAGATTACAAAAAAAAATATATGTTCTTTTAATTTTATCATATATATATATTTAAGTAGTATTTTTTTGTTTGATACTTTAGAAAGAAAAAAAAAAGACTGAACCTAATTGAATGTTGCCACGTGGTAAATTTGATTCAATTTTTATCAAAAGCATATTTCATTGGGAAGAAGAAAATTCCACTTTTCCTTCCCTAACTTTTTAATGTTATCCAAAATTCATAAGGGTATACTAGAAAGATTAGATCCAATAAAACCCTAAACCTGGTCTATAAAATAAAAAGAATGACCTTAATCTAGAGAGCTAGATGAAGAGCAGCCGCAACAGCTTGGAAAAGGGACAAAAACATTGGCTAAAAAAAGGAGTTAAAACCTTCCCTTCTTAATGAATCCATTCTTATCCTTTCACAATCTTTCACCATGTAAAATATTTAATCATCTAACCATTTCGTTGCTAGTTTTGGCTACCATATTACCTTGAAATAGCACCAATAATCAGTCACCAACCTCAACCAAAACAACTATTGTCTCTCCACCATCTCACCACCTTCATCCTCCGAGAACGACCATTAAAATGTCGCTTCAGCTGGCATCATAAAGGGTGTCGAGGTTTGTTATTCATGTTGTTGTCAGGGTCTTTTGTGTAAATAGCATTTTCATGCAGACTTGTTAATTCAAAGTTCTTCTATATAAGGTACATTTCAAATACTATATTGTTTGTACTCTTACAGTTCATTGGACTATTTTTGAATCTGTTGAATAAGTGTTTATTTGCTCTTGAAAAAATGAAATTGATTGATAAATTGCTTAAGATGCACTACATATCAATTAAAATTTATTGGCATTTTTTAATCTTGTTTTGTATAGATTCATATTGGATATGAAGGTACTGTGAGATAACTTATTTAGTCTCTACAAGATCCTAGCAAATAGAATTCGAGTCTAGACATTTGTTGAAGACCCCATTAATGTGTCAATGAATGAAAAGGGACAAATTGATTATCTCAAATTAGAAAAATAAATGCTCCTAGCATTAAGCCCTAACGAGGGCACAAATAATATATCATGTTAACTAAGATTACAACTCCATGACTTAAATAAAGACAACTAATAAAATGATGTTGGCTTATATGAGTTCACCACGAGTCAAGAGACTAGGTCCCTTGACACAATTAGTTAACAAAATATAGAAGTTAGATGCTGATGGTAGAAGTCACAAAGTATTTACGTGGAAATCTCCTTTCTTCAGGGAGGTAAACCCACGACCTGTCTCACAGGATTTCTCAATGCTCCAATAACTTCAAGAAAATCGTAATTACATACTCGAGGAATTACAAAGGATTAAACTATTAATCTTACCAACCTTGTAACACCTCTATTACAATACTCATGTAGTAACTCTACTGCACCCACACATCAACTAGCTCTAGTTGACACTCCTAGGAAACTCTACCCATGTGAACACCAAACAAATGATGAAAGGAAACTTGACTAAATTATAGATGATTCGGCTAACTAACTCTAGTTAATTTGACTCAAACTAAAAACTTAGACAAGCAAATGATCTTCTATCCTTTATAACTTAGGACTATATTTTTACAATAAGAACACAAGACACAAAATTCAAAATACAACTAAGACGCTGCAGCACGCGATCAGGTCCCTTGTTGAGTTTGATTAATGTTCTTCTTTGAAACAAATTTTGCTTTTTTGGATTAACTTAATTGAAAAAACTAGGTTTTGATATTGTTGAGAATATGTCTCAGGATATTACAGAAATAAAACAGTTAGCTACTTTTAGGGTTATTAAATTATGTTATTAGAGTCCTATGTGACTTGAATTTGGGAGTTAGTTATTTTTATTTGTTATTTGAATTTTACTGATAAGTTAGTAACATTTTTTTTTATTTTTAGTTAGGAATTATATCTATAAATGTGTGTCTCTGAATTATTAATAAAATAATTCTCGTTTACAATACTGTAGTATTTTTTTCTCTCAAAGTCTTTCTATGTTATTTTCTAACATTATTTATCAAAAACCCCACAATTGGTATCTAGATGTCACACCCCGAGGCTACCCCATAGCCGTAACACGGGACCTAGGATCACGAGTGACCCCAAGCAAACCCTGACTGTTGCATATAACAAGCATACTGAAAAATAAATAAGTAAATCATGTACTATGCGGAAGCTAAAAACAATGGATATCTAAAATGGGGAAGGCCCAACTAGTCTGAATATATAAGATATAATAAGAGTTGCTGGAACATGCCCCCAGCTAAATCTACTACTATGACTGAAAAGCCTTAACTAAAGTAAGTTGCTGAGACATTCCCCCAACTAACTCTAACTAAACAAAAAACTGGAAATAAAGACTGAAAAGTAAAGCATGTCTATTGTCCTCGAAGTATACGGACTCACCACTGAAGCTGCTGAATTCAAATTAGGAATCGAACTAAGCGTGATTTGGATGCTGAGTGCCTGAACCTACATCATGAAACGATGTAGCTCAAACTATGAGTCAGTACTTGGAATGTACTGAGCATGCATGATATAGATATGCTAAGCAGAACAAAGTATATAAGCTCGGCTTGTTCTTGGAAGAACTATCGCCTCTTACTCTTATTTTTGTTCTAATATCGATGATTGTTTTGATAATAAGGGTATTGGGTAGGTTCTGCCTACACTGTTAGGCTTAGACTAAGTAAAACAATGCAATTTAGGCATCAAACAACGTAGTTTAAGAGCCCAACGCATAGGGGATAAGACCAAAATGACCCTGACTTAAGACTGACGAGAGGGCCTTCATGATGGGACTGACGGACCGTCATTAGGACCACGGCCCGTCAACTGGGTCGTGGTTATGGCCCTGCCCAACACGGCTCTACTGAAATGAGCGTAACATTTTACTTCGAGCTTGGATTTTAGCAAACTCGGTGGCGTTGGAAAGAGGACTCAGGGATCTTTAATTTGACAGGTCATGGGCCACCTAATTTTATTTTGTGCTAAAAGATATGACCTTTTGAATTTGACCCAATAATTACAGGCTGAACTGCCCCATTCACGGTCCACTTCACGGACTGTGTGTAACACCATGGGCCATAAAGGCCATCGTGATTCCTCACAGTGCCTTGGGGGTTTTAGTGGTACGTTTCACATGCTACATGACAGCCCGTGTGGAGTCCCACGACCCGTGGAGGGATCTGTGGTCCTCCATGCTTGGCTAGGTGTTATCCATGCGAGGCTCCCACTGGGAGCCCACTATGCCAAAAGCGAGAGAACTTTTATCCTTTGAGCGACGACCCTTCTAGTCGGCACATTTTTCTCCAGATTGTAATCTCTGATGAAAAATATAGCTCCTGTCATGATGAATCCTGCGATATATTGGTAAGCATGGGTGTTTTATATCCATTGAGCAAAAATGAGTTGTAATTGTATAGCGGTATCTGAAAACATATCTTGAGGACGCCCTAAAGCGCTCATGGTATCAGGAACCGTGTTTTGATTGTCATGTAAAAATAAGTTGTCTTCCTCCATATGTAAGAAGGGAATAAATAAATCAATTAAATTTCGGGATGCGTCATGAAGTGCTTCTTTCAGAGTTAAATTTCCGTTTGTCCATATTTCCATAAAAAAGTATCCCTTGTTTTTAGTACCATTCCCATAAGAATGAATACTATGATTCGCGTTGCAAACAGTCATGAATACAACATCTATAGGATAACTTCCATCTAGAAAGTTATATGGCGTTTTTATAAGATATCCACGATTTCTCTCTATCGAATTTTGCTGTTTTTTTTTTGCAATAACTCGACGTGACATGAGCTTGAAAGGGGTTCAAGAATCAGATTTCTTTTTATAAGAGCTAAAATCACTTATTTTAGATTTTTTACCCCATATTATAGGGTATTTTTTATGAAGAGAATGAATCTTTTTCTCGAAGGATCAGAAAAAAATGGGTCAGGATCTCCTGCTGGAATCATTTGGAAGATCCAAAACCAAAAATAGTGGTATTTGCTAGCAACAACATAATAGAGGCAGTCAATCAACATAGATTGATCCGAAATCTAATTAAATAGAATATGTTGGGAAATATCAGCAGTAGAAAGTGAAATATATAATATAGAAACAAGAATAATATATTATAAGAATACAAATTCATATAAAATGCCCTTAGGATAAAGTAATACTATGACAAAACAATCCTATAATAATAAGAAAGAAATTAAAATAATTAAAAAATTACA
>JAJONR010002428.1:0-37585 GCA_029582245.1 Solanum etuberosum | reverse complement strand
TATCATTAACAAATGGTACACTTCTTCCAACAAGGTTGTTGAATCTATTACTCCTCCTTTAGAAGGGATTAATATTCCTATTGCAGGCACAGTAATCAAAGCTTCTCCCTTTAAAGAGAAAAGTGATAGAACTGGTGCTTTACTCACCACTGCTGATATAGATCGAGTAGTAGAACAAAACAACTACTCGAACCAAATTCTTCATGTCATTTCTAGACAAATAGAAGATACCAAGACTACCATTAGTAGAAGACCTACCCCAGCTTCTACCTCTTCCAACCATAATATTGAACCTAACCCAGGGTTCAAACTCCCAGAATTTTCTAAGGAAAAATTCCCCAAACTCGCTGATACTTTCGAAGTTACAGGAAATGTCATTGAAAGAATCAATGAACAATTAACCAATTTCAACATCTCCAGAAAAGATGGTAAGACCCCTAAGAAAGTTTCCACTCTTCAGGAGAAATCTACACTTCTCAAAAAGCTTTCCAACAGTCATTTTCACAAAATGAAAAACTACCACAACAAACCCTCATTCCCAGACTTGCAGTATGAGGAAAACACATTCTTATCTACTTTCTCCAATGAAGGAAGAAGCATCACCGAATGGAATATTTATGGCTTAGCAGAACATCAGATTTAAAACCAACTAGGTGTTCCTCTTTCTTTCTCAGCATTTTTGTTGACATAGAAAACAGAGCAACTCCATGGTGATTTAGAAACTCTAATGATATTATTTTTTTAAAAGAATATCTATTCCCTTTTTACAAAATTCCATCATTTCTTGATTCATTTGAATGGGCCTTGCCTTAGTAGTAATGGCCTGTTCATTGAATCCTTCAATGTATGGGAGTTCAACAATATGTCTTTTTCTTTCCTAAAAAGCATTTGGGAAATCTGAGCATATTTCTTGTTCAAAATGTTTTTGAAGATTGGCTATTTTAGTAACCATCTCCGGGGGTTTTAAAATCTGCTCGATTTTCTTAACTTGAATTTCATCCTTTCGAAAGGTGATATGTTGTGAAAGGTTATTAATACGGAAAACCGTGTTATTTCTAATAAAATTACCTTCATCTTGTGAAAGAGTTTTAACAAAAGGAAAATGAAGAGTTTTTCCTAATATAGTAGTATTAATACCGTTTAAATCAGTAAAATATGGTTTTATTTGAGTGATAAAAGGTATGCCAAGGATGATATCTTCATTGATATCTTCAGTTATTATAAAATCATTTCTTAAACAAATTCAATATTATGGTTGGATGAGGTAGAAGCTGGGGCAGGTCCTCTACTAATGGTAGGCTTGGTATCTTCTATTTGTCTAGAAATGACATGAAGAATTTGGTTCGAACAATTAACCAATTTAAACATCTCCAGAAAAGATGGTAAGACCCCTAAGAAAGTTTCCACTCTTCAGGAGAAATCTACACTTCTCCAAAAGCTTTCCAACAGTCGTTTTCACAACATGAAAAACTACCACAACAAACCCTCCTTCCCAGACTTGCAGTATGAGGAAAACGCATTCCTATATACTTCCTCCCATGAAGGAAGAAGCATTACCGAATGGAATATTGATGGCTTAGCAGAACATCAGATTTATAACAAACTCCATGAAATGGGTGTTGCAATCACTGCTTACAAGATGAGAGGCTCTGCAGACAGAGAAGCTGCTACAATGATTGCTGCAGGTTTCACCGGAATGCTAAAACATTGGTGGGACAATTATTGCAATGAAGAAATTAAGCATCTCATCATTAACGCCACTGCACCGGAAACAGTGGTCAAAACTGAAGGGAGCACACAGACCACTTCTCAAGTTACTAAATAAGCTGCTTGTGCTACTCTCCTTTACCATATCGCTAAGCATTTCATTGGCGAACCAAAACTCTTCCAGGATAGGAGTCTCCAAATCTTAAATAATCTGAGTTGTCAAAATTTAGACAACTTTATCCATTACAAACATGCCTTCCTCAGCAAGGTCATGATTCGCCCAGATTGTCATCTGGATTTCTGGAAAGAATGCTTCATCAGCGAACTACCTCCTCTCTTTGCTTTCAAAGTAACGACTAAAATTCAAGATCGCAACGATGGTCGTATCCCCTGTAGCCAGCTAACATATGGTGACTTAGTAAGAACTATCAACATTGTAGGATTAGAACTCTGCACAGACATCAAACTCAAGCACCAACTCAAGAAAGAGCAATCTTCCTTCAGAAGAGAACTTGGAAGTTTTTGTCGAGACTTCGGCTTTATCACACCGCCTGATAAGATCAGGAAAGAAAAGAAAGAAAAGTCTTACCGGAGAAAATCTCGAAAAAGAGATGATTCCACCAAACCCAAGAGAAACAAATGCAGGACAAAAAGATCTAAAGGTCCCAAATCTGATGTTTGTTGGACATGTGGCAAGAAAGGCCATAGAGCTAGCGAATGTTGCTCCAATGCCAAAAAGAAGAAAATAAATCTTCTTAACATTGATGAAGAAACCAAGGGAAAACTCCTTGTTATTCTAGACGAACGCTTTTCTGAAACTTCAGAAACTTTTGATGATTACAGCGATGATGAATTCCTCAATCTTGATTATGAATCAGACAACAGCCAGTCAGGAAAAGATTGCACTTGTACTGAAGCATTCTGTACTTGCGATAATACACCCCATAATATTCGAGTACTTTCAGATCATTCGAAAGAAGCTCTTTTTGATGTCATCCAACACATTAATGACGATGAGGCTAGAAATTGATTTCTTCTAGAACTCAAAAATCTCATTCTCAATACGGACAAACCTAAAACCCGTCCTATTGTTGAACCTTTCAGCATGAAGCAAATCATGAATCGCCAAGATAGCCATTCTGAAAATTTTATTTCAGACTTACGCCAAGAGGTCTCTAGTCTCAAAGAAGATATTAGAAATATCAAGGCTCGACTTGTCATAGTCGAAACCGATGTCCTCACCAATCCAGTCCCAAAAAAGACTACTCTCCAAGACCTTTATTCTGAACATGATTCTATTCAGGAAGACAATATTGATTTTCCCAACATCAATAATGACCATTTGGTAGAACCTTTGGTCACCGATACAGGTAACATATCTAGCACATCCGCCGCTCCTGGAGTAACGGTAATTACCTCAATCAGACCTCAGAGTCATCATATCCCTGTTAAAATTTTCATTAATAAACATTTTGTTATTAACAAAATTGCTTTACTTGACAGTGGTGCAGATAGAAATTGCATTGTAAAAGGTATTGTTCCTACCAAGTATTTACAAAAAAGTACTTCCAAATTATACTCCGCTACAGGAGAACCTTTGAAAATTAACTATAAGCTTTCTAAAGCTCATATTAGTAACAATCGTATTTGTTTAACAAATGGTTTTATAATAACTAGAGATATCAATGAAGATAACATCCTTGGCATACCTTTTACCACTCAAATAAAACCATATTTTTCTGATTTAAACGGTATTAATACTACTATATTAGGAAAACTCTTCATTTTCCTTTTGTTAAAACTCTTTCACAAGATGAAAGTAATTTTATTAGAAATAACACGGTTTTCCATATTAATAACCTTTCACAACATATCACCTTTTTAAAGGATGAAATTCGAGTTAAGAAAATCGAGCAGATTTTAAAACCCCCAGAGATAGTTACTAAAATAGCCAATCTTCAAAAACATTTTGAACAAGAAATATGCTCAGATTTCCCAAATGCTTTTTGGGAAATAAAAAGACATATTGTTGAACTCCTATACATTGAAGGATTCAATGAACAGGCCATTACTACTAAGGCAAGGCAATTCAAATGAATCAAGAAATGATGGAATTTTGTAAAAAGGAAATAGATATTCTTTTAAAAAATAATATCATTAGAGTTTCTAAATCACCATGGAGTTGCTCTGCTTTCTATGTCAACAAAAATGCTGAGAAAGAAAGAGGAACACCTAGATTGGTTATAAATTACAAACCTCTTAATTCAGTTTTGAAATGGACTAGGTATCCCATAGATATTTTGAAAAGAACTTTTAAAGCCAATATATATAGAAAATTTGTTATGAAATCAGGTTTTTGGCAAATCTAAATTTCTGAAAAGATAAATACAAAACTGCTTTCAATGTCCCTTGCGGGCAATATGAATGGAATGTCATGCCTTTCGAGCTCAAAAATGCTCCTTCTGAATTTCAAAATATCATGAATTCGATATTCAATGATTACAGTTATATGTCTATTGTTTACATAGATGATGTGCTAATTTTCTCTGAGAACATTGATTCTCATTTCAAACATCTCAATACTTTCTTCAAGATTGTAAAGAGTAATGGCCTAGTTATTAGTGCTAAGAAGATTAAACTCTTCCAAACTACCATAAGATTTTTAGGTCATGACCTCTACCAAGGCGCTTACAAACCAATTTGCAGGGCCATATAGTTCTTATCCAAATTTCCCGATAAGATCTTCGACAAAACCCAACTCCAAAGATTCTTAGGAAGTCTTAATTATGTTGCAGATTTTATCCCTAAAGTTAGACAGGTCTGTGAACCTTTGTATAAACGCCTTAGGAATAATCCTGTCCCTTGGGGTCCAGAACAAACTAAAGCTATCATCCAAGTCAAGTCTTTAGTCCAGAGCCTCCCATGTTTAGGTATCCCTAATCCTAATGCCTTTATGATAGTAGAAACTGATGCTTCTGATATCGATTAGGGGGAATCCTCAAACAAAGAATCAACCCCGAATCTCCTGAACAACTTGTTCGCTTTACATCTGGAATCTGGAATTCCGCTCAAAAAAACTATTCTACTGTTAAGAAAGAAGTCTTATCTATATTGCTATGTATCACTAAATTTCAAGACGATCTTATTAATAAAGAATTTTTATTAAGGGTAGATTGTAAATCTGCTAAAGAAATTTTACAAAAAGATGTCAAGAATCTTGTTTCTAAACAAATATTTGCTAGATGGCAAGCTCAACTATCTAGCTTCGATTTTCAAATTAATTTTATTAAAGGAGAAAAAAACTCCCTCCCAGATTTCTTAACGAGAGAATTTTTACAGGGAAGATATGAGGCCCACCATAAGGCCACAGAAGCCAGCTTCACCTCAGAAGCAAAAACAACAAATGGCTAGACCATTTGAACTCCCTCTCTCTAGTATGCCTTCAATCAGACCAAATGGTTCGCAAGGATCAAACTCTATGATGGATATAGGATTCCAGAACAGATACACTGCATTGGCGGATTACCCAAAATTACAGGTTTTAACCCCTACCAAATTAGTCAATTAAAAGATTGAACAAGGAGGAACATCTTCTTCCGTAAGAACCAAAGAAAGTTACACAATGAAGGCCCCAGAGACCTTTGCGGAAGCAGTCCAACCATTGACAGGAAAGAAACCTGAAGCATCCCCAGCAAAAGAGGAATTTGAATTCCTGGTAAGACAAACAATACCAGTACTGGCCATAGATAAGCAATATGAAGGAATTCCTATTGCAAGTCTTATTAAACCAGTCTATTCAAACAACTTCATGGATACTGATAATCCGCTCAAAACACAAAGGTACTACGAAGCCATATTAGTAGACACTGAGTCTATTATTGTTTAACACACTATGAGTGATAAAAATCCAGAATATATCAGCTACTCCAGATTCACTATTAAGAGAGTTTTGTCCCCTACAGAATGGTATGTAGATCATCTACTTACTCCCATTACACTATCAATGCCACATAAGCCACAAACTTATAATTAGCATGATTACAAGAGTGCTTGGTTTAATTTTTTATTTATTAGGCCAGGACATACTTGGTTCATTAAATATTATCCAGAAATGGTCAAATCTATTATCCCCAGATGGTTCTATGATTGGTGGAATTATTTCGGAGGAAGTAAAGAAATTCTACCACAACAATTTCTCAGCAGGTTTGAAGAATTTCAAATCAAAGAAGAAATTTCAACTCTCCCAGAACACATTAAAATGTGCAAATACTTCGTCAAAAGAAGGATTTCTTATATCATATCATGGAATTTTGCAAAGACTGAGTTCGACAGAATCAAATATCTCTCGAAAGAGATTAAGATCAGAGGATGGACGCCTAAGACTCCAAACAAGGTAGCATCCAAAACATCTTCTGCCTCACCATAAAAAAAGAGCTTAAAGAAAGATTGAGGAAAGATCTCCTAGAAATGGATGATGAGCAATCCAATGATGATGACATTATGCTTCTCCTCGAAGAAGTCACTTCAGAAAATGACAACGGAGATATGCTAGACCCTAAGGGAATAGCAGCTGCTTACCGAGATCCCTATCAAGAATAAGAACTTGACCTTTGAGAAAAGTAGAGGTTCAAAGAACCGGAATTACTTTTCCCAAAAGACAAGCTACTATCCCTATGAAGAATAGGAACTTGACCTTTGAGAAAAGTAGAGGTTGAAAGAACCAGAATTACTTTTCCCAAAAGACAACCTACTATTCCTAAAAGGAATCAAGCACACATAACCTTTTACTTTCTCAAAAGTAATACACCTACCAGAAGTGTCGGCAAGATCTACACCTTACACTTGTACGCCTGAGATATAAAGACTTCTTCCATTTTAGCCTATAAAGGCAGTAGAAATCCAAAAGAGAAGGCATCAAAAAATTAACTCCACATTCTGAAAGCTTCTTCTACTCCACTTGTAAACATCCAGCTGTATCTCCCATGCTTTAATGCTTCACTAAATAAAATTTGTAAGTTTTATAAAAAAAAAATTATTATATAATTTTGGATCCTTTTATTGGTATCAGAGCCATGTTGGCAGTATATATACTTAGTATGAGCAACTAAGTAGATATACTGTCTAAGGCTTGACATAATTATTTTAATTAAGTATGTAATAATTTACATCACTATGCTTTGTATGTAAATGTTTATTAATTCATATAACATGTTCTATTATAAAAGTTTCTATATTTGTTGTGAGGTAATCGTTCTTTCTTATGAGTATGAGGTAACCGATTAATATCCGGTGCATACGTTGGTCAGCCGAATTTGTAAGGTCGATGTTTCCAGAAAGGCGTTTAGACCTGTTGATGGTGGTCCCGTAACTAAGATGACTCTAAGAAAAAAACTGATGTAAAATCAAGAGAACCTCTCTTAGAAACTTTATTATAGACCTTTGATATATGTTCTAATACTCCTTACATACTCAACATACATGTTGTGTGATTAATAATATACTTGTTAAATTAATGTTGTTCTGTAAGTCCATTAGACAGTATTTTTAAAATTCTAGGGAAAACTCCTCGCTATTCTAGACGAACCCTTCTCTGAAACTTCAGAAACTTCTGATGATTACAGAGATGATGAAGACCTCAATCTTGATTATGAATCATGACCTTGCTGAGGAAGGCATGTTTGTAATGGATAAAGTTGTCTAAATTTGGACAACTCAGATTATTTACGATTTGGAGAGTCCTATCCTGGAAGAGTTTTGGTTATCCAATGAAATGCTTAGCGATATGGTAAAGGAGAGTAGCACAAGCATCTTCTTTAGTAACTTGAGAAGTGGTCTGTTTGCTCCCTTCAGTTTTGACCACTGTTTCCATTGCAGTGGCGTTAATGATGAGATGCTTAGTTTCTTCATTGCAGTAATTGTCCCACCAATGTTTTAGCATTCCGTTGAAACCTGCAGCAATCATTGTAGCAGCTTCTCTGTCTGTAGAGCCTCTCATCTTGTAAGCAGTGATTGCAACACCCATTTCATGGAGTTTGTAATAAATCTGATGTTTGTTGGACATGTGGCAAGACAGGCCACAGAGCTAGCCAATGTCGCTCCAATGCCAAAAAGAAGAAAATAAATCTTCTTAACATTGATGAAGAAACCAAGGGAAAACTCCTTGCTATTCTAGACGAACCCTTCTCTGAAATTTCAGAAACTTCTTATGATTACAGCGATGAAGAAGACCTCAATCTTGATTATGAATCAGAAAACAGCCAGTCAGGAAAAGACTGCACTTGTACTGAAGTATTCTGTACTTGCAATAATACACTCCATAATATTCGAGTACTTTTGGATCATTCGAAAGAAGCTCTTTTTGATGTCATCCAACACATTAATGATGATGAGGCTAGAAATCGATTTCTTCTAGGACTCAAAAATCTCATTCTCAATACGGACAAACCTAAAACCTGTCCTATTGTTGAACCTGTCAGCATGAAGCAAATCATGAATCGCCAAGATAGCCATTCTGAACCTTCTATTTCAGACTTACGCCAAGAGGTCTCTAGTCTCAAAGAAGATATTAGAAATATTAAGGCTCGACTTGTCATTTTCGAAACCGATGTCATCACCAATCAAGTCCCAAAATAGACTACTCTCCAAGACCTTGATTCTGAACATGATTCTATTCAGGAAGATGATATTGATTTTCCCAACATCAATAATGACCATTTGGTAGAACCTTTGGTCACCGATATAGGTAACATATCTAGCACATCCGCCACTCCTAGAGTAACGGTAATTACCTCAATCAGAACTCAGAGTCATCATATCCCTGTTAAAATTGTCATTAATAAACATTTTGTTATTAACAAAATTGCTTTACTTGACAGTGGTGTAGATAGAAATTGCATTGTAAAAGGTATTGTTCCTACCAATTATTTACAAAAACGTACTTCCAAATTATACTCCGCTAGAGGAGAACCTTTGAGAACATCAGAAAATTAACTCCATATTCTAAAAGCTTCTTCTACTCCCCTTGTAAACATCCCGCTGTATCTCCCATGCTTTAATGCTTTGCTTTTTGGGAAAGAAAAAGACATATTGTTGAACTCCCATACATTGAAGGATTGAATGAACAGGCCATTACTACTAAGGCAAGGCCCATTCAAATGAATCAAGAAATGATGGAATTTTGTAAAAAGGAAATACATATTCTTTTAAAAAATAATATCATTAGAGTTTCTAAATCTCCATGTAGTTGCTCATACTAAGTATATATACTGCCAACATGGCTCTGATACAAATAAAAGGATCCAAAATAATATAATAAAAATAAAATTATAAAACTTACAAATTTTATTTAGTGAAGCATTAAAGCATGGGAGATACAGCGGGATGTTTACAAGGGGAGTAGAAGAAGCTTTCAGAATATGGAGTTAATTTTCTGATGCCTTCTCTTTTGGAATTCTACTGCATTTATAGGCTAAAATGGAAGAAGCCTTTATATCTCAGGCGTACAAGTGTAAGGTGTAGATCTTGCCGACACTTCTGGTAGGTGTATTACTTTTGAGAAAGTAAAAGTTGATGTGTGCTTGATTCCTTTTAGGAATAGTAGCTTGTCTTTTGGGAAAAGTAATTTTGGTTCTTTGAACCTCTACTTTTCTCAAAGGTCAAGTTCCTATTCTTGATAGGGATAGTAGCTTGTCTTTTGGGAAAAGTAATTCCGGTTCTTTGAACCTCTACTTTTCTCAAAGGTCAAGTTCCTATTCTTGATAGGGATCTCGGTAAGCAGCTGCTATTCCCTTAGGGTCTAGCATATCTCCGTTGTCATTTTCTGAAGTGGATTCTTCGAGGAGAAGCATAATGTCATCATCATTGGATTGCTCATCATCCATTTCTATGAGAGCTTTCTTCAATCTTTCTTTAAGCTGTTTTTTTGATGGTGAGGCAGAAGCTGTTTTGGATGCTACCTTGGTTGGAGTCTTAGGCATCCATCCTCTGATCTTAATCTCTTTAGAGAGATATTTGATTCTGTCGAACTCAGTCTTTGCAAAATTCCATGATATGATATAAGAAATCCTACTTTTGACGAAGTATTTGCACATTTTAATGTGTTCTGGGAGAGTTGAAATTTCTTCTTTGATTTGAAATTCTTCAAACTTGCTGAGAAATTGTTGTGGTAGAATTTCTTTATTTCCTCCGAAATAATTCCACCATTCATAGAACCATCTGGGGATAATAGATTTGACCATTTCTGGACAATATTTAATGAACCAAGTATGTCCTGGCCTAATAAATAAAAAATTAAACCAAGCACTCTTGTCATCATGCCAATTATAAGTTTGTGGCTTATGTGGCATTGATAGTGTAATGGGAGTAAGTAGATGATCTGCATACCATTCTGTAGGGGACAAAACTCTCTTAATAGTGAATCTGGAGTAAGTAGATGATCTGCATACACTTGCTGAAGGACTACCGGGAAGATCTTGGTAAAAGACTTTAGGAATATTTCCTGAAAAGTCTACGCCAGTGACTTTGCTTTTACTGTTGTCAGTAATAGTATATAAATCATCTTCATCATCAGCTTCCTCTGGGGTTTTTTAAGGAGAAACTGGTCTAGGCACGAGTCTCGAAGGACAAGACGTAGAGGGGCCGGACCATGATGACCTTCGGTTCGAGAAAGATCGCGTAATTGGATTGTCAAGAAATTTGAGTTCTATTGACCCATCAGGAAATTGAACAACTTTTTCAATCTGAGATCTTTCAGAATGAGACGCAAAAGGCTGGGTTATGGCTTCAAAACGCCAATCATTACTGGAGAGTATATCTTTCCATTTGAGTAGACTAGGAACAATGATAGAACTATGTTCATGGTTGGCTTCCATAAGCATAGTCTCACCTTTAAGACTCTCTATCCGTGCCTTAGGGGCAAGAGTGGTTTTCATAAGCCTATAATAAACGCGATAGATGATAGCTATTTCGCGATTATTAGCCTTACTATTCAAGTTTTTTGTTTTGACATTAAGAGTCAAAGAATCCATGACATTAGGATCATTAATGTCAAGTGAAAAGTTAGGATAACAATTGAAGTAAACCGGCCCATCAGCTAGGTTACTCTGCCAAACTCCTAACAATGAGTCGTCAAAATTCAAAAATCTGCCATCTCTAAGGATGACACAAACAGGAATATCAAGGCCTTTTCTAAAGAGAGGCTTAATAGCTACTTGCACTAAACCAATATGCAAATAGTTATAAATAGTTTTATAACGATTGATATCATTATCTTTGAGTAAACGAATAATTTCTCAAGAATTATTAATAGAAATAGTAGACTTGCAGGTCTGAATATTATGAAGAGTAATAAAGTTGAAATTACCTAAGTGGTAAATCTTTTTAAAAGGTTCTTCTGGTATACTCCAGTTTTGTAAATCATTTTCTAACTTAGCAATCTTAGTTGCTTGAGAAGATAAATTAATACTATTTAAAATATGCTGGTTGTTTTCCATAGAATTTTAAAAATATTTTCTAATGGACTTACAGAACAAAATTAAGAGAGTAGAGAATATAGACATGAATTTAATTACATTAATGTTTACATGATGAATTATGATTAGTAGTGCTTGACATTGAGTCTATATGATAATATATGATTAGAATTGCTTGAGAATGAAGCATATAGAAATATATTGTTGAGAGTAAATCTTATAGGATGATTTATGATTAGTATGGCTTTGAGATTGATGCTTATGAGATTATTATAATGTTTAATTGCTTTGAGAGTGAAGCATATAGAATGGCTATGAGATGTAGTGCTTTGAGGGTAAAGCTTATGTTATGAATTTTTGTCTATTGATGTAACTGTTGTGGAAGAGATAGTTCCCACATGAATTGCTTATGTTATGAATGTGAAAGGTTTTCTCACATTGAATGATTCTAGGTTGAAAGGATTGCTCACCTAAAATGAATCTAGACTACAGACTAAAATTGATGAGGTAAGAGGTGATCACCCATGACCTCTAGATGAGTAGGGTATGAGGTGATTTTCCATATTCTCTAGAGAAGAGTAAGAGGCAACTACCCTTATTCCCTAATGTGGAAATGGATGCAAGTACCCATGATCCTTATGAAAGATGTGGAGGCGAATACCCGTATCTTATATTGAAAGATGTGGAGGCGAATACCAGCATCTTATAATGAAATGATGTGTAGGCGAATACCCGTGTCATATGATGATTGGTCATGGAGGCTAATACCTATCATCCCAATAAGATGGACATGGAGGTGAATACCCATGACCAGATAAGCAAGGCAACAAGAGATTAACCATTGGCCTTTAAATAAGGCAAGAGGGGACTACCCATGAGCCTTTATAAGAAGGCAAGGAGGTGATTTCCTCATGTCTATAAAAGATAAGCTAAAGACGAGAATGATAGATGATGAACTTATAGAATGGCCCAAGGTTGCCTACTATGATGAGTGAGACTAGTGGAGGACTACCAATGTCTTGGTTAAGTATGCTTTGAAGTTTCTCGAAGGGATGGATCGTAAGTATGTTTTAATATGAGATTTGCTTGTGAATGATTGGCTTGGATTGTTGCTAGAGTTTCCTTCATTGATATGTATGACTAGAGGTGGATGACCCATGTCTTGACTAAGGAAAAGTAGAGGTCACTTCAAGAAGTGCTCCTCCTATATTGATATGTTATGATGATTTATGTGCATTGATTATGCTTATGACTGTTGTTGTCTAACCCTTATGACTTATGTTGTTATCTCTTATGCTTATGGTGTATGTATTATGTTGACCAATGCCTATGTTGATTTTTATATTGGCTATCATATTTAGTACATGTTTGTACTAATGCATACTCTTGCCTACATTCTTATCAAATGTACGGACAAACGATATTGACTTTCATCCCCGTGGCTAGGATCTTAGTAGAAGCAAGGATCGAAGATTGGTGAGTCCTCATAGCATTCGAGGATATAGCCATTATTTCCTTATGTTCTTTCATTTTATTCTTTGAACACTATTGTATGGGTTGTGTCCCAAAGATGTTCATGTTTTAGATGATTTGAGACAAAGTGTATTAGACTTCCGCTTTGTTTTATAAAGGCTTTGATTATGTTGAAAATGTTTTAAATTTCTGCTAAATTCTATTATCTTATGTTATGATATGCTAAGTGGCTTGTATGAGGCCTCTCGGGGTCTTGTACGCCTTGTTACATCTAGGGGGTACCCTGGGTCGTGAAAAACTTGGTAGTCAGAGCACAAGGTTTAGAGTGGTTCTATGATGTCTTAAAACCACGTCTGGTAGAGTCTTTTTCGTAAGTGTGAAGCGCACCACATTTATGAATGAGAAGCTATTAGATGCTTAGAAAACTTCAGTTCTTCATTTCTCTAAGTCGTGCGATAGAGTTTAGCTCTATAAGGTCTTTCTCCTAATCCTTACCCTATGGTCTTCAGGATATGACTACTACAAGGGCTAATGCTAGAAGGAATGAGGAAGAGAATGTGGATCAAGAAGCCCCTCCTCAAGCTCCGGTCGACCCTTTGGTTGAGAATGTGATATATGCGGAGTTTAGGATGGATTTTTAAGTGTTAGCTCAAGCCGTGATGGCCCAATCCAATACAGAGGTGGTAGCCCCTGTGAACCCAAATGTGGGTACGGCAGAGTCAAGAGTGAGGGACTTTATGAGAATCAACCCTCTTGAATTTTATGGATCCAAAGTTGAGGAGGATCCTCAGGATTTTATTGATGAGGTCTATAAGGTACTTTCTATTATGGGGGTGACTCCGGTAGAGAAGGCGGAATTGCCCGCTTATTAATTCAAAGGGGTTGCTCAAGTGTGGCACAACCAGTGGAAAGAAGCAAGACCGATAGAAGCAGGTCCCATAGAGTGGGAAAGGTTCAAAAATGATTTTCTTGATAGGTTCTTCCCTTTAGAGATTAGAGAGGCTAAGGTGATTGAGTTCATTAACCTTTGACAAGGTAGTATAAGTGTTAAGGAATATGCCTTGAGGCTTACTTAGTTGTCTAAATATTCTCCACCTATAGTGGCCGACCCTAGCTCGCGAATGAGTAAGTTTGTTTCTGTAGTGTCCGATTTAGCGGTAAAAGAGTGTCATACGGCTATGCTTGTTCATGATATGGATGTTGCTCGTCTTATGACTCATTCCCAACAAATTGAAGAGGAGAAACTAAAAGGGAGATCTAGGGAGAAAAAGAGTTCTAGAATGGATAATGATAATCCCTCCTATGATATGTTCGATGGACATGGTCATTCTAGGAACCGACAAAGGTTTCCCGAGCAAGGTTCTTCTAAGGCTCCAAGGTTCAACCAAGAAAGGGTGTCTAACCCTAAACCTCAAGGAGATTATAGTGGGGTTTCATCGCCGGATTGTGGTAAGTGTGGAAGAAAGCATGCGGGTGAATGTCTAACGGGTTCCAATGCTTGTTTTTGTTCTGGTAATACGGATCACAAGATAAGGCATTGTCCTTCAATTGCAAAGAATGAGGGAGATAGTCGTCGTAGGTCTCAACCTAATCCTTTATTAGGTCCTAGTGGTTTGGGATACAATGCTCCTAAGCAAAATAGGTTCTATGCACTCCAGACTAGAGGTGAACAAAAATGTGCTCCCGAGGTGGTTACCGATAAGTAGAAAGCTTTTCAATTAGATGTTAATGCTTTACTAGACTTTGATGTCATCCTTTGTAAGGATGGGTTGCACTCTTATTATAATTCTCTTTGATTGTAGAACCCGTGTAGTCAAATTGTTAGTTCCTAAATGAGCCCATCCTAGAGTGGAAGGGGGAAATTTATGCCAAGGGTATGGGTTGTTACTTGTCTTAAAGATGACTTTAAGGGTTGCATGTACCACCTAGTTAGGGTGAGGGAGATAGATTAAGTGTTGACCAACTCCAAAGAGCTAGTTACTTCTGTAAGATTGATCTTAGGTCGGGTTAGCACCAAATGAGGGTGAAAGATGATGATGTCCCGAAGACGGCCTTTTAGAACCCGATATGGTCATTATGAGTTAGTAGTAATGTCATTTGGTTTGACTAATGTTCCGGAGGCATGAATAATGGGATGAGTAGGGTGTTTAGATAATACCTAGATATGTTTGGTTAGTAGACTCTACCAAAGGTAGTGTTATGATTTAAGATGGTCCTGGATCGTCTTATGTGTTAAATGTTAGAGTTAAGAAATGTATTGATTCGACCTTAGTAGAATTGAAAGAGACGGTACTTAGAAAGTCCGTTGAGGTTTCCTCCCAAGGGGGAGATGGTGTGCTGAGATAGCAAGTCATTATGTGTTCCTAATGTTGGTGATTTGGGCTTACTTGAAACATCTCACCATGAAGGGTGTAGTTAGTTTGATAAGAAAAGGAAGCTTAGTCCCCACGTTGTAGGCCCATAAGATATCTTGAGACGTGTAGTAAGGTTGCTTATGAGTTAGCTTTGCCTAAGGAGTTGGCATCGGTGCATCCGGTTTTTCCATGTCTCTATGATTGAGAAAGTGTGTTGGAGATCCGACATCCATAGTTCCCTTAGAAGGTTTAGGAGTAAATGAAAGTTCTTCTATGAGGAAGTTCCGGTAGAGATGTTAGACCGGCATGTTAAGTAGCTTCCGTGAAAGTATTGTGAAGGAATATTTTAGTTAAGGGTGCTAATTGGGAGGCCGAGGCCAATGTGATGTCCTGATATCTCCATTTTTTTCCTTCTACTCCTACCCTAGCTTGAGGTACTGAATTTCTTCTTGGTTTGCTCTATGATTAGAAGTCATGTGTGTTTTATATGTTTCCATGATTTACTTGTTATGCATGAGTCATTAAAAAGCTTAAGTTTTGAAAGAAATGGCTTATGTGAATTATTCTCGTCATGTTGTTGTGCATTGAGTATGAGTTTCCTATAGACTTCATGAGATGAGTTGTTGAACATGACTTGACTTGGAGTGGAGATTTCCTCCATGAGTATGTGCTTCGAGTATTGACTGCATAGAAGCTCCATGAGATTGTGTTGAGCATGCTTTTAAGTGTGGAGATGATAGTTCCTCCTTAAATGTAAGAAAACAGAAAATTTCATGCATATTGGGTTGTTAGATGTAGTTCCTACTTCCTTGTGTTGCATTGAGTATGTTTAGCTTGGAGTTGATGATTCCTCCTTGGTTGTGTGCATTTAGATGAGTTGCATGGATGATGGGTTGCTAGTCTTGAGTCGTTCCCTTTAAGAAGTGCCTAGAATGACATTCGAGGACGAATGTTCCCAAAGGGGAGTATTGTAACACCCTGAACTCGAGATAGAGGTCATAGCATGTTAGAACTCCAAGGTACCACCTCACATGGAACAACCACGGCTCGTGGGTGAGACCACGCCCCGTTGGTGGCTCCGTTGATGGACACCATGAAAACTGCCTAAGGCAGAACCACGCCAGGACCCATGCCCCGTGGATGGGTCCACTGCCCTTGGTTGGGTGTGTTGTAGGTGGACATGAAAGTCTCAAAACCAAACCATGCTTCACCAGGACGGACCGTAGGTCAATCCACGGCCCGTCAATGTGGTCTAGTGGTTGGTTAGTGGACGGTTAGTTTGGCGACACAAGGGTCCTTTCCGGTTTTGATTAGACTTAAGTGGTGTCATTTTACCCTAGCCTAGACTACCTGTATAAGTACTTTAGAACCCTAAATTAAGTCATTCAAGTCATTCTCTCAAACTCCCCAAAAGAATTGGGTTCCTCTCAAAAATAATTCTCTCTCTAGAAATTTGAAGAAGAAGAAGACGTAGAGTGTTCAAGCTAGGTCAAGTCAAGTCTCTAATCCTCCAAGCTTTGTGGGTTTTGTGATCAAGGTATGATGGCTTTTCATCCATGGGATCCTTCCTCCCATGGAGTCCCCTAGAATTCCCCCAATTTGATGAAGAATTCCCCAATTCTAGTTAGGATTTCTTCCAATGTTGTGGGTTATGATGGATGTTGATCCAATTCGGTGGATTGTGATGGTTTATGATTGAATTGATAGAAAATCATGTTTTTAGGATGAAATTACATGTACCCATGCCTAACCCATGTCTAGAAAGATGTAATTGATAAAAGTAAGTTTTAAGCCATGAAAGGGGAAATTGAGGATTTAGAGATAATCTTCTAGAATTGATGAAAGACATTGTAGATTGCTTAAGAGTAGAGAATATAGACATGAATTTAATTAGATTAATGTATACATGATGAATTATGATTATTAGTGCTTGAGATTGAGCCTATATAATGATATATTATTATAATTGCTTGAGAGTGAAGAATATAAACATAGATTGTTGAGAGTAAAGCTTATAGGATGATTTATGATTAGTATGGCTTTGAGATGTAAGCTAATGAGATTATTATGATGATGAATTGCTTTGAGTGTGAAGCATATAGAATGACTATGAGATGTAGTGCTTTGAGAGTAAAGCTTATGTTATGAATTGTTGTCTATTCATGTAATTGTTTTGGAAGAGATAGTTCCCACATGAATTGCTTATGTTATGAATGTGAAAGGCTTTCTCACATTGAATGATTCTAGGTTGAAAGGACTGCTCACCTAAAATGAATCTAGACTAAAGACTAAAATTGATGAGGTAAAAAGTGATCACCCATGACCTCTAGATGAGTGGATATGATATGATTTCCCATATTTTCTAGAGAAGAGTAAGAGGCGACTACCCTTATTTCCTAATGTGGACACGGATGCAAGTACCCATGATCCTTATTAAAGATGTGGAGGCGAATACCCGTATCTTATATTGAAAAATGTGGAGGCGAATACCCGCATATTATAATGAAATGATGTGGAGGTGAATCCTCGTGTCATATGATAATTTGTCATGGAGGCTAATACCTATGAACCCAATAAGATGGACATGGAGGCGAAAACCCGTGACCATATAAGCTCGACAAGAGGTGACTAGCCATTAGCCTTTAAGTAAGGCAAGAGACGACTACCCATGAGCCTTTATGAGAAGGCAAGGAGGTGATTTCCTAATGTCTATAAAAGATAAGCTAAAGATGAGAATGACAGATGATGAGCTTGTAGGATGGCCCAAGGTGGTCTACTATGATGAGTGAGACTAGTGGACGACTACCCGTGTTTTGGTTATTTATTCTTTGAGATTGCTCCAAGGGAATTATCGTAAGTATGTTTTAATATGAGATTTGTTTGTATGATGAATGATTGGCTTGGATTGTTTCTAGACTTGCCTTTATTGATATATATGACTAAAGGTGGATGACCCAAGTCTTGACTAAGGATAAGTAGAGGTCACTTCAAGAAGTGCTCCTCCTAAGTTGATATGTTATGATGATTTATGTGCATTGATTATTCTTATGACTACTATTGTCTAACCCTTATGACTTATGTTGTTATCTCTTATGCTTATGGTGTATGTCTTATGTTGAACAATGCCTATGTTGATGTTTATGTTGGACATCATATTTAGTACATGTTTGTACTAACGTATACTCTTGCCTACATTCTTATTAAATGTAGGGTTCGGTGATATTGACTTTCATCCCCGTGGCTAGGATCTTAGTAGAAGCAAGGATCAAAGATTGGTGAGTCCTCATAGCATTCAATGATATAACCACCATTTCCTTATGTTCTTTAATTTTATTCTTTGAATACCATTGTATGGTCTGTGTCCCAAAGATGTTCATGTTTTAGATGGTTTAAGACAAAGTGTATTAGACTTCCGCTTCATTTTATAAAGGCTTTGATTATGTTGAAAATGTTTTAAATTTGCGCTAAATTCTATTATCATATGTTATGATATGCTAAGTGGCTTGTATGAGTCCTCTCGGGGTCTTGTACGCCTTGTTACATCTAGTGGGTACCCCTGGGTAATGACAAAAGTGCAGGTCGGTGGATCTCCAAGTCAATCGGTGATCCCAACTAACCTCGCCAATTTGACTCCGTTTTGAATTTTTGGGAACATATAAATTCATTTTCTGAAAGAAGAAAAGGAGTTTACACAGAGTTTATTCCTCAGTCTTTGAGAGTTTTCATAATTTTACATTGTTGAACATTCTTAGAGAATATTTGTATCTCGGATTTGAGGTTTTAGGATTCTGGCTTTAATTTTGGCATTGGTATTGTAGATTGTTAAAAGTTCAGACATATAATCTTTTCAGTAATGATTTCTTACTTTTTTCTATGTTTTGCTAAAGGCCCTTATCTTAGGGGTGTGATCATGTAGACAAATGCATTAATAAGCTGACAGTTATTGTTAATTACTTAATTTAATGTTGTTTGAAATAGGTTCAATTATTTGTTCATGTTTTAATTTATGAACTAAATTTGCAAATTTGGTTCTAGCTTAGCTCTCTATGCTTCCTTGAGAAAGAGGTATATGGTAGAATAAATGATTAATAGTTGTATTTATTTGCATCTTTACAACCCAGCTTGAGAAAGTCGGTTAATTAAGGAATTGGGTTGTGTGATAATGTTAACTTTGTTGAGGTTGGAGAGAACTCACTCGAAACATGATAGTTGATCGAGAGAGGGCTATTATATTCATAACCTATCATACCCATTGAGATTCTACAACTTAAAGCAATTAGTAATCAACCATTAAGGGAAATTACCATTCGACTGATCATATTCCTAAGGTCCTCTTTGTAATAGTTCAAATCCCATGATAACTTTTAATTCTAGAACTTGGTTACAAGATTCCCTCTCTTGATATTGATAATTGAAACTTCATGATTTATTTTATATTACGTAGACTTTTAGTTCTACAAAAGATTAGAGAGCGTCCTCACTTTCTAATTGAATTCTTTACCGAACCACTCCTTGTGGGATCTACCCCAACTCATCATTGGGTTTATAATTGTTAGCGATTGCCTACACTTTGAGTCAGAGGAAGTGTAGTTGAGTGTTATAAAAAATGGCACCGCTACCGGGAAGGTTAGATGTTTAGAATTCTTTTTTTGAAGTGTTTTGTGAACTAGTTATGTAATTGTTGAATTTTCTTATTTGTGTTTCTTTATTGATTGCTCTAAACAGGTGAAGCGATGAGTGTGAATGGGAGCAATCCAAGTTAAATTTATACATGCTTCCGCTCGACTATAGAGGACCTTTCTTGACGAATTCATGATACCGGCAGGGATAGGGAAAAGAGTAAGAAGGCCTGTACTATGAAGTCTTATAGGGAGCCACACAGTGATTTTAGGCCCCTAGTCCATCGATATTCACCTCGACATGTATGTAGTGTCTCACCACAGATGTAGGGACAACAGTTTGAGCGTTATAGTCAGTCAGGACAAGGTGGCCTTCATGGCCCGTGGTCTTTCACATGGTCCGTGAAGTGTACCGTGAACGAAGGTACCAAGAACCAGTAGGCACTGGCCAAGAACCACAACCCACTTGACGGGCCTTGGTCCCTTCGACGGTCCGTCAGTGGCCTCGAGGGTGGCCCTCGTAAGCTTTTAAGTCAGGGTTATTTTGGTCTTTTCCCCTATGTATAGGGTATTTAAACTACGTCATTTTACTCAGTCTTAACCCAACAATCTAGTGAGAACCAAACCAAAACCTTCATTCTCCAAAAATCACCCGAATTAGAGCAAAAAGAAGAGGAAAGTCGATCAGCCCTCTCAAGAACAAGCAGGAGGTTTTCTTTGAGTTAAACCCCGAAATCAAAAGGATTTCTCCTTAATTCCATCACCATGTATGTGGGATATCACTAGTGGATTCCTTTTGTTCACTAGGTCCCTAGAAATCAGTCAGTTCCTTGATTCTCCATATCTTGTTTAGACCTAGGGTCGCTAAAACCTTGGAGATTTGTTGTGATTTAGCTATTGTAGTATCGTTAATTGACATAGCATATTTCTATGAAAATTTGCTTAGTTCCTTGTATAAAAACTCAGAACCTTAGTTTGTGTAAATTCTCTTAGTTCATGAATTATACTTGCTAGGTCAGTTAAACAGAAAATCATGCTCCATATTTTGAATATCACATTCTCAGTATATAAATGTTGCATTCTCAGTTAGCATGTCAGTATTTTGAGCTATTTAGTATCTAGTGCATTTTATCTTCATATGTATTCAGTTGGTAGTAAACTTCGCACCTAGTTGGACTAGGGTTCAGCGTACCCTCATAGTTTAAAAACTACGTGCCCGCGTAGGATTTTAAGTCTCCTCTTTTGGGCATCAAATTTAGGGATCACGCCAGTCATACCTTTATACCTCTGGCAAGGTATAATGGGTCCCCTCGATGGTGCGTATACATCAGACTCCATGTTTAGCTTACGTTGTTTATGTCGGTTAATAGTAGTTCCCATAATCAGACTCTTAGTGCATTTGACTAGGTTTTCAGTATATACCTCAGCATTCAGTTTAGCATGTCATGTTCATGATTAGTACTTGTTCATCATATTCATCTTAGTTTTTCAGTTATGTTTCAGTATTTACATTCTTACTCAAGTTATGTCATTGCTCAGTTATGCTTTGTTCGGCATATATATATTTTTTCAGCTTAGTATCTATATCCTGCATGCTCAGTACATTCCAAGTACTGACTTATACTCTGCGCTACATCCTTTCATGATGTAGGTTCAGGTACTCAGAATCCAGATCATGCTTAGATCGATTCTTAGTCTGAATTCAGCAGCTTTAGTGGTGAGTCTTCATACTTCGAGGACAATAGACATGCTTTTCATTTCAGTCTTTATATTCAGTTTTTCAGTTTTGTTAGAGTTAGCTGGGGGGCATGTCCCAGCAACTCAACTAAGTTAGAGTCTTTTCAGACATAGTAGTAGATGCACCTTGAGTTGTTAAGTTGTGTTTCAGTCATCACTAGACTTTCATTATATTTTATATATTCATACTAGTTTGGTTTTCCCCACTTTCAGTTATCCATTATTTTAGCTTCCGCACAGTACTTGTCTCATTTAGTTATTCTTAGTATGTTTGATGTGTGCCAGACACAGGGTTAGCTTGGGGTCACTCTTGATCCTAGGTCCCATGTTACGTCAAGGGGGTAGCCTCGGGGCGTGACAAACTTGATATCAGAGCATTAGGTTCAAGAGTCCTAGGGTTTCTGAAAGCCACACTAAGTAGAGTCTCTTTCTTGGGTGTGAAGCGCGCCACATCTATGAGGGGGAGGCTACAAAGTGTTTTAAGAAAAACTTCACTTTCTTTGATATTCTTATCGTACGTGGGTATGATCCAACTTCTTCTTTCTAATCAGTCATTATGTGTTTCAGATCATGCCTCCTCATAGAGCTAACACACAGAATGCTAATGCATGCAATGCTCACGCAGTTCCTCCAGTCCCGAACCATGAGGTTACGAATGTAGAATACTAAATCTTAGAGGTTAGGCTGGACCTTAGATGTGATAGCTTTCTGTCGAACAACTCTCATGATTCAGGTGATTTATCTCGAACCTCAACAAGCTAAACACTATGAACAAGCCAAAACCTCACTTCATCTACTCTCTCGAGCTAGATAGGTAGAATTGAGCTTAGAATTCACTCTCTCGAGCTGAACCCACAACAACCCAATCACTACAAATGCTAATTTATAGCCTTTGTTGTACATCTCTCTCTCAAGCAAGCATAAAATACTAAGTAACATTGAAATAAACATTCCAACTCATCAATTTAAAAACAACAATAAATCGAACCCACATCAAAGTAGTAATACGATCAATAATCCCTAACACCCATCAACTAAATTAGACAATTAGTCACATGGTCACACCCCTAAGAATAGGGGTTTTTAGCTAGTCATCATAAAAAGTAAGAATTTAATACCTATTACATTCTCCATGGCTGGGTATTGATTTCCAAACACTTAAAATGATTCAATGTAGCTTCAATTACAAAACTCAATTCAAAATCTACTTGAAAAATGCTTCAGAACTAAACAAGAACAGTGTCTTCATTCTAAGTATGAATTTTCACAATGTCTGGATGCCTTCTCTCGTTTCAAAAAATCAATTTATACCCTTTCAAAATTTGGCCTTTGGGGTAATTCGGCGAGGTAAGTCGTGCTTCACCAATCTGGTCGGCGAATCACCAATTGCTCCTGTCCATCACCTTCTTATCTTGAGTTTTCATCCTCTGCGCACTGTCACTTTAGGCGGTCTATGTCGGGGTCGCCGATGGATTCCGCGATGCGCCGTTTTGCCCTTTGGATCGTCGTGTTGCTTGAATACTCATTGATTGTTTTGTAAATATCAGTAGACTAACTCCTCTTCACCGATCCAATCGGCTAGTCACCGATAGGGATTTTCCTTCGCCCAATTTCTCTCATCTCAGGAGTGGCATACTGTAACTTTCGGCGTGTTAAGAGGCCACTCGGTGATCTTCAGCTTTTTTTGTTCTTTCATTTCTCTTTTGTTTTCCTAGCTACAGATCAATACATCACTATCAGTTTAGAGCATAAATCAGGCATTGAGGATACTTAAACTATGAAAACCAAGCCCTAAATCAGTTGAAATCTCAGACTTATCACTTGGTAAATTGTTTTGTACTAACGCATACTCTTGCCTACATTTTTCCAAAATGTAGGGCCCGATATTTAGGCCTCTCAGTTTCGTGGCTAGTAGGTGATTTGATTGATTCCTTAGCTTTGGTGAGTCCTCATTCTTCGAGGATGGAGTTTTATTATTTTAGCTTCTTTCATGTATTTTCTCTTTTGGACATGATGTATGGGCTAGGCCCAATTTCATTCTATTGTATTAGATTGCTATGATGAGACAAGAGTTTAGACTTCCGCTTTCGTTTTATAGAAATTTTTTGGACGATTTTTATTCTTATTGTTCTATTTCTTATGTTATGAGAGCTAAGTGGCTTGTATGGAGTCCTTCGGGGTTCTATACGCCATGTTACATCTAAGGGTACCCCTGGGTCGTGACAAAGGGCCTTTCGCTTAAGCGAAGGATACTTGACTATTGCAAGAGCTGAGTTTTTAGCGGGGTTCATTTTGCGAACCCTTGGCCACTTTTGTGACATCTAAGAGGGGTTTTGACCAACAAATTTCAAGGTTTAAGCCCCATATTTCATTTATGTGCTTGAGGAACCCTTGGAGGCGATTTGTAAAATGTTTTCTTATCCTAAGTAATTTGGGTAAGATTTTATGATCCTAAAACATCATTTCCCTTTGATTATTTATGGGTTTTAACATCAAAATATAAGATTTTTACTGGTAAATGGCGAGGGTTTTCAAGAACTCAAGTTCTAAACAAAAATGAAGATTATAAACTGATTTTGATCCGTTTTTCGAAATGGTTTTCACCAGTGAGTTTCTAAAGCCTTGAGGATTGTTTTCTAACTTTAAATTTCAGATTCAAACCTTCTTTTTGAAATTGGGTTTTGAGTTGATTGACCCATTCTTCAAGAAAATTGATGTGGGTATTGTTGCTCTGGAAATTTATTGTGAATAGTTGCTTGTGTATAGATTATGTGGCATCAGAAGTCATTCAGAAGTGGAAGACTCAACTCTTGGAGTGATTAATTGATTGGTTTAAGGAAAGTGATATCTTAAGCTTGGTAATCTAGTAGAATTTTCTACTTCTGTTCATTGTATGTGTGTTGGGGAGTAATTAGGAATGACTTGGAGTGTTTTATTGCTCCACTTGATTAATGCTAATTAACAAAGAATGGGTAAATGAAGAGGCTTCATCATGATAACGATAACTTGTGAATTGTCTTATTGTCACCCTATTTGATTGATTTAATGAAATTCCTTGATGGCTTAAATGTTGAGTTGAAAAATATGACTTGTTGTCTCTTCGTGTGGTGTGATATTGCTTGTATTCATTAATGGTTTAACACCGTGATTAAATATGTGATGATTATTGATGTGTAGGCCTTTTCAGCAAGTGCTTTTGATGTCGAGGTCATATCCGATAAGTATGATTGAGATATAGCCAATGGGGTAGAGACCGAGCGAGGAAGTTGTAGAGACCCCAGCTAGGAGTAAAGGTAGGGATCGAGCTAGAGGTCGTGCTCGTGGAGTAGTACCGGCTAGAGGTTGTGCCCGTGGAGCAGCACCAGCTACAGGCAGAGCAGAGGAGATGATTCTACACTATAAGAAGGAAGGCTCCATGGTCAAAAATTATAAGTGGATCTTATACCCTATTTTGGATCCATTTTTAGATTATATTTATTTCTTTTGGAAAAAAATAAACTATCATTAGAAAGAAATATTTAGTAATTTTTAATTAACTAAAAAGAAGACCCTAAATCACTAAGGCCGAATTTACTTTCATTAATATTAAGACGTCTGAATCTGAACGCACTTCATTTTAAATAGTTAAGATAATTTATTTTCTCAACATCTGGATGTATAAAACTTGGAGATTTTGAAGTTCGAATGGTTGAATTTGGTCAAAACTTCAGGTAAATGACCTAATCATGCAATTATGATGGTTCTATTAGCTTTGGAGTGTCAAGTTTGGTCTGGGTGGACCTTTAATTTGAGTCACGAGGCATCAAGACTCATTTTGAGTAACCTTTTGGCTTATGGCTAAAATGATACATTGTGCTTGGGAGCCACTTTTGTCGAGACGACCTCTGATTGAAGTTTTGACATCTCCATTGAGTTTGGAATGTCGAATTTATTAGGGTAGTATTAGTTTGTTTCCACGCACGGGGTTCCGAACTAATCTTGAGCACTTCATTGGGGCAATTTGCCAATTCCAACTTGAGCTGGTGCAGCCCTTGTTGGTGGACCACATTTTTTGCTTCGTGTTCGTGCGCTTGAGATGCATTTAGTGAGGTCCTAAAAATGGTCCACCGCATTTGCAAGCTGGACTCTACGTTTTCAGAGAGTGGGGACCCTGATTCACGCGATCACGGACAAGGTCTCACGCTCACGGTTAGGGTCAATGTTGACCCAGCCCAGTTGACCAGCGCATTTGCGGCCTTAGGTACCACATTCACGGAGGTCATTTAACTTGTAGTATATCAGTGAGCTTAGAAATTTTAAAATCATAAGTTCAACTTTGAAAAGACGATATCTTGATCCGTTAAGCTCTAATAGAGCTCATCTCTTGTACAATTTGTTGGTATTTGCGAGTGCTTTGGGCTATGTTTGTTCGGGGAGCATTGTGGACTCCTTATCATGGTAATATCTTTTCTTGAACTTCCATTTAACATATTTAATGGTGGTTTTGATTCTCTTGACTTGTGTGGGCTGTTTTGGTGTCAATTTGGGTTTGAATTGTGCCCACTTTTTGGGGATAAGTTCCTTGAGCTAGTTGAGATTCGAAGGCGGAGTTATTTTCATAATTCCGCATGCAAGGCCCACAAATCCATTTTGACTAGATTTTGAGTCGGTGATATTATTTTTATTATGGTATTGTTTCGACTAAATTAATGTCATGATTATTTATTTGATAGCGTGGTTGCGATCAAAGGCGATTCAGAAGGGTAAAGCTCTAGTTTAACTTAGACTTTGGAGCGTGCATGATCGGTATCAAGGTAGGCTAATACTTACCGACCTTAGATTGTGCTTGTGTTGGTATTTACATGGCGTTTAGCTAGTTTTTGTACGACCCAAAGTATACCCTAGGCGTAACATGACGTATAGGACCCCAAGAAGCCCTACACAAGCCACTTAGCATACATCAAACAAGATAATAAAAGTAAAGAGTTCAAAAGACAAAATTTTCATATTTCAAAGAGTTTTAAAAAACGGAAGTCTACCATAAGTCTCAATAGCCATCTAATACATCATAAGAAAAGTGATTGGAACGTAACCCATAAATCAAATCCAAAGTCTGAAAACAAAAATGTTGTAAAGTAGTAAAGGCATCTCGGTCCTCAGAACATGAGGACTCACCAATCCTTGAAGTCAATGAAGCCAACTAGCCACGGGTATAGGAGGTAGGAGAGTCGGACCCTTCATTTGGTGAAACAGTGTAGGCACAGGTATGCATTCGCACATGGAATGTACTAAATATGGGGCAATATGCATAAAATAGGCATGATAGCATGAATGACTTAAAACATATAGGCATGATCATTCTTTGTACATTTAAAGTCTTAAGGAAGCAATAACATGTAAATCATGAAATATGGTTAAAACATTGACATAAGAGACATAAGAAAATTTTTAAATAAACATAGTCATTTTTTGGGATATTATCTTTAACCTACAATAAGACCATGGGAGCTATATCATGGAATCCTCTATATCCCTCATACCGAAAGAATGAGAATCTACTTGCCAAGGTACAATCCGTACATATCATAATTTGCTAAAGTGAATCGAAATGCTAGGTCATTTAAGACAATCCTACGGTAGCACGTAGTTTGAGACTAGAGGTTGCTACTAGAGACTACTCTATTTTACCCTCAACCTCAAAGCCCTCTGGGTGCAAAGACTAAATTCCAACGGAATAGATAAAAGTCAAATATCATTTTTACATAAGAAAGTAAATGAGCAATAACAATCCACATCTTTAAGATTAAAACATAGAATAGATCCTTAAAATAATTCATCATGGATGAGAAAACTTTTCGCCAATGTGAATTCATTTGTGAGAAATACGTTTCACTATCATGATCATCATAGTAAGTGAGAAATACTTTCACAATAGCATTGATACTTTCCTTCCAAAGTATCCCCAAATAATTTATAAATATGTCATAAAAACATTCATATCATCATAATTTTATAATTCATAGATGCATGGGTTCATCATAGGATCATAGTTGAAAAATAAAATTTAGGCATGGGTCAATGCAATTTCAACTAAATATCATAGATTAACATCAATTCATCCATTAGGAGACTTAATCAACAATAATCAATCATAATTGAATGAAACTCACATTTATAGAATTGAAACCCTAATTTGATCAATTGAAAATTGAATTATGAAATTGAAATCTTTGGGGACCCCATAGAGGAAAGGTCTCCATGGGTGAATACCTACATACCTTGCTACCCAAAGCCCAAGTAGGAGGGTGAATTAGAGACTTTAATGGAACCCTAGCTCTTCTTCTTCCTTAGGTTGAGAAAATTTGGGGGAGTGAATTTGGTCAAGTGTTTGGGATTTAGGAAAATGGGGTTAAAATGGGTAGTTATAGGACTTGAAGCCTTTTAATAGGGCTTAGGGTAGTGTCACGACCTAGTGGTACCCCCTAGACGTAACAAGGCACATAGAACCCCGAAAGGTCACCATGTAAGCCCTTAGCATATCATAACATAAGATAATAGAAATGATGCAGAAAATTTTAAAACTTTATCCATTAGCCATCTAATACAATCTTTGAATCAAATAGGGAAACAACTCTTACAATATGGTCCAAAAATGAAATAACTAGAAAGGAAATACAAATGACTCATATATCCTCGAATCTTGAGGACTCACTACAAGCTAGGAGAATAGTCGATCTAAGCTTGAACCAAAGAAAATCGCCTTAAGAACCGGACCCTACACTTATAGAAAAATGTAGGAAAATATGGGTTAGTACAAAAATGCACTAAGTATGATAGCCATGCATAAAATCCTTGAAAACATGCTCAAAAGGACATTTTTGGTTGAAAACCATGCTATATGCCAATTTGAACATCATCATAGAAATAGTTGGAAAACGTAACCCATAAACATAACTCATATATAGGTCATCATAGCATAAAGGATAACAACATAGTCATAAGCATAACCTCCATCATAAAAAATAGGTAGACATTAATCATCATGAGGAATAATTCATATACATAGTCAATACTTAGATCATCATATCATAATAGAACCATCTCATAAGTAACCCTAAGTTATACTTGTGCAAATGCATAAATAAGATCCCATAATCCCATCGATACTAAGTACCACTTTTGGGCAACCATAATCATACTTACCATTCTTTGATCTCATCGTTAGTGTAATACTCATAGATAAGGAAATCCACTCATAAAAACAATCCACATTAAGCATACATCATTTCATAAACCTTCATAACATAAGAGGAACACATCATAATTACTCTCAAAGCCTACTTGTGCAATGCATAAATGAGATTCCATACTCCCACCCACACTAAGTAGAGCTTCTTGAGGAGCCATAGTTCATAATCATTCATAAGTGTACAATTGAGAATAACCTTTCAATCAACACAACAACATTATCATAATCATGGACACCTCACTCTCAAGGTGTTTTTAAAGCACATACATAAATCTCTTAATCATGCATAATTCTCATACTTCGCCCTTCAAGGACCATGGATCATAATTCATCAACACATCTATAATTAATACATTAGACATGGATGATAACATAATTCAAGTAATCAATTCATTACATTCATAATTCTATAACATTCTACTTGCATCAATCAATACCCACACTTTGAGATCCAAATTTGGGAGAATATGGTAATTCATGGATTCTTGAGGAATTCAACTTAAAATCATATAAAATCATCAATATATCCATAAACAAACATAATTCAACCTTTAAAAATAAATTTGAAAGGAATACATGAGATTGAAATCAAACCCTAGCTTTTGGGTTTTCTAGCTTTGAAATTGGGGATTTTGAAGGGGCTCCATGGGTGAAGGATACCCATGGATGAAGAGATACCATACCTTATTGAAGAATTCCCACGAATTTGAGGAAAAAAGCTTGATTCTTAAACCTAGCTTCACCTTCATCTTCTTCTTCCTTGGAACTTTCTAGAGAGATAATATTTGGGGAAAGTTGGTTATTGATTTGGGTTTTGGGATTTTATGAAGTTAATGGGTTGGTAAATGACTTAAAAAGTCTTATATAGGTGTATTAAAATCATACAAAATGACCTAACTTAATACTAACTAAAATAGGAATTACCCAAACTACCCCTAACTTAACCGACTTTGGGACAGCTTGCAGGCCCCATCCACGGCCACCACCTACGAGGCATGGACTTACCCACGGCACGTACTAGTGGGGCGTGGGTTGGGGTATATAGCTACTGATCTTGTCCCTTGACCCATGAAACTTCTCCCACAGAGCGTGGACCACCCTACGGGGCGTAGGTCCCTCCGTGGGTCACTGTTTTGGTCAAGTTTGAGTGTGGTTTTAGGGTCCTCCTCAAGGACCCTTGGTTGGTCCTTGGGGGTCGTACCTTGAATTTTAACCCCTAAACCACTCACTCTAAGTACAAGAAGCAAATTTTACGACTCTAACCCTTACGACAAGCTCTAGTTAAGCCTACTAGTTTTTGGGGTGTTAGACAAAATGACATAGTATTGGCTTTAAAAAATTAGGGAAAAGACACAAAAGCCCCTTAAAATTAACTGTCGAACTCATCTACGGTTTGGACCTATGGTTTGTAGAACTTCCTATGGACCGTACTAGTCAACCGTAGAAAAGTTCAGAAACTATATTTTAGAACCAAGTTTTGACGGATGTTGTCTACTGCTTCTACTCATCCTATGGACCGTAGATACAAATCGTAGAAACTCTTTTACCCCCCTTAAAATTTTACTAAGTCAGAGACCAACCAACGAGACCACTCTATGGCTCGTACATGGGTTGGTGGGTCATCCTAGTGAACCGTGAAAGAGGTACTGGACTTGGTTTTGAAAATTCAATTCCCTTCTTCCTACGGTTGCAACCTACTACCCATAGAAGCTTCTACGGTGTATATATGGGACCCGTACAACCAGAGTGCAGCTCAAAAAATCATTTTCTTTCTTTTTCAAAATCCGAGGTGTTAAAGTTTTGGGAGGGATCCTAGAATGACTTATGTTAAGTTGAGAGAATTCTTTCCATAACATTCATTTTTGGGGGAATTAAGCATGTTTTACCTTACCTGTGATGCCTATCATTCCATGTTGATTATTTATGAGTTGTAATGAATTTTGTGAGTTATTCTCAACTTTGGTCTAGGCATAACCGAGATTGCCGTAGAATTAATATTTAGAGCCATGTTCCTTATATAATTATCTTATGTTAGTTAAGATGGTTCTAACTCCATATAGATTGATGTAGCAGACTTGGGTCTGATAGTGTGAATCCATAGCTGGATGGTAACTCTGCCCTTATAAGATTGTCATCCATAATCTCCCTATGTTATGGCCCTGATGTGATTTGGTTGTAATTTTGGGCCTTTTTGGATCCTTTGGATTGGGATATGGGTTTTGAACTGGAGTGAGTCCTTTTTAACTCCAAGGGTGGGTGTTGATCCACAATATTCGCTTATGATGAAGGACGTTTGGTTATGGGATTTCACAGAGTGTTGTAGATGCAGTTCGAGGTAAGAGCATAGTTTTACTAGCCGATGTTTGAGGTCCAGACACATTTCTACTAACCACAGCTTGAGGTACGCGTGCATTACTTGTATTCGGGCTTGAGTCCTTAAGGTGTGGTTCTATTGGGATCTTTTGGGTGCCTTAGCCATGGTTTAAGATCCAAGTTTCAGTTTCTCCAGTTCTATAATATATCTAATCTTAGTTAGGAATAACTTTAGATCCTCTATTTACTCATCACACTTATGGAAGTACTTTTAGGTTATTTTTAAAACAAACTACATAAATATCACTAGTGTATGTCCCAAATACTTGGATTTAGGATTGTTTCGAGTATTACTTTTTGTACCATATCTCATTCTTTGGATACATGTATCTTAACTTGACAACTACACGTATCTGATATCTCATTCTTTGGATACATCTATCTTAACTCGACGGATACATGAATCTGACGAATTTAGTAAGCAAGATACATGTTTTAATCGTTTGAATTTAATGGTTGTAACTGATTCCTTAATTAAAGGAGTAATTGACTACTCTAACAGATTTTCAGTATCTTCATATAACAACTATATCAAATTTTCCAAAAATATCAATTTCATAAAATCAGAAAAATTGTTAACTTCATCTTATTCGCCGTAAATCGTTTTTATTTCTTTCCTTAATTACATGTTTCTATATGTCTATCTCCTAATATATATAATTATTTATATAATATATATAATTATTTATCTAAGGTGTATCATACCTACAATAAAAGTGATACATGTATCTGAGGGTCTTTTTTTTAAGAATGATTTCCATAGTACATTTGTATCTATTATACATGATCATGTATTTGAGTTATATCCTTTAGATACATTTATATATAAAAACGTATATAACGACAATGTCTACCATGCTGATAAATTATTTGTTATAGTCAGATACATGTATAACCTAATATGCATATTAAGAAGTACTACATATACAATGAAAACAAAAAGATACATTAACTTGTTTAAATACACCAGCTGCATCTAATAAAATAAGATTCAAAACTTCTGAGACTAAGATACATAACATTAATTTCGAATACATATAGAAGAAATCATGTTTAATCCTTCTCCCCATTGTATCTTTGTCGTCTTCAATAGAGATACAATACAACATCATGAATTTATCAAAAATAGACTTGAAAATCCATAGAATTAATGGCTTAAATAATAAAGAGTTTGTGGAGTCATTCATGATCAATGTGAACTATTTAGTATATCCATTGTAATAGTTACTTCGATTTGGTCTTGTTATAAAGAAACAATACAAAATAAGGTTTGGGTTCAAGAGATTTTGTTGGTCACAGTGATGATATCTTGAGAAGGAGAGAGTAGATTAGCCATTGTTGGAATGGAATTATTTGGTGAAATTCTTGAATCAAAAAGGAGGAGACATAATTCAGTGATAAATATGGGAGGAGACAATTAAGAGAGAGTAGTTGATTTGGAGTGAAAAAGTAAATTACGAAGATAATTAACCAATCCCAATTTTAAGGGATGTGGGAAATTTATGTATAAAATATTAAAAGTGGTAATATATATAATTGTTTAAAATTAGAGATAATATTAGTATATATGATAGTAACGTATGTCTAATAAAGTAGTTTATCCTTATTTTTATTTCAATTGCATACGAGTGTACCTTCTAGGCTTATGGGGGTATAGTAAGGTTATGGCTAGTTTCTTTACATTATCATTCGCTTCTTGCTAAGTTATTGAGGTGTATGGTAAGACTTATCACAATTGTTCTATTTTTCTTCCTCCTCCATACCGTTTTACTTCTATCTTTGCATTATGTAGTTTCTTTCCAAGCTCACTCAGCCTATGATGTGTACTAGGTACCTGATTCTATGTTTTCTTACTACATTCTGGATCTATTTTTCCTGATGGAAATCCGAGTACTGGCCGACAATGTTGATATTATGTATAGCTTTTGGGACATCCGGAGATAGAGGGAAAGTTGACTCATTTCGATCTGTATATTATTTTTGGCTAGTCTTTTGTATTCAACAAAAGTATGTACTTATTTTTGTCATTTTTTGACCTTGTACTCATTTAAGTAGCTTTGTACCATCATCCACCAGGTCATGGGATTGGATCATGTATTGTTGTATATATTTATGTCTTCTCTTCCATTGTTTACTCCCCTGTTATATTGTTATTGTATGCTGATTTAAAGGATTCTTCCCACTATGCGTGTTACTTGTAGTTCCGAGATATGGGTTGGCTTAACGGCCGGTGGAATTTGATAGGTGTCATCATGACTAGACTTTTCGGTCGTGACTAAATATTTCCCAGATTAATCAAGAGAAAAAGGTAAAATTTTCATTCTAATAGGCTTATAGCTTCTAAAATCAATCACAACTGAGAAATACCATATAACCACTCAAATAGAGGACAAGATAAAAACCTCTATCTATCATAAAAGATGGAAAGATAACTTCTAAATGGAAGTACTCTGAAGTTTGTTCAAATTATGATAAATATCTTCAAGAAAAAGTTCTTCAACTCGTGACCAATGTTGAAATGGTCGCAACTGCTCGCTTTCATACTTAATTGTGTCTAATGATCACAAATAATTGTATTGCCTTCTTAATTAAGTTCAACAACAACTTGATCGATGGTAACAATATTTTTCATCTGCTCACTTTCTGCTTTATGGTCATCTGCATCAAAGGAAGATGACTCATCTGACGAGACATCAACTTGTTCATTAAATGACAGTGCACTCTTCATGGTTGCAAATGTGCCGACATTTAGAGAAAACAAAAACATTTAGCAATTACTAAGGTCACAACTCACAAGATAAGATTAGTTTGTCTTTATTAGGCTACTAAAAACAAGTTGGAATTGAACGAATAATTCAAGACTATTTGCAATTGATTCTAGAAGGAAGTACTGAAAATCAAGAGAACTTACAACCAGTGAATGAGAAATTTGTCAGTAAGTCATTCAACTTTTAAATGACAACTAATTTTAGTTTTCAAATTCCAAAACATCAATTTTCAATAGCCAATGATTAAGTACATGTGGAATATCAGATTCAACAAAGTGCATGCACACCAAGATTTAATACATTGTACTCATTAGGGGGGGGGGTGAGGAGGAGAATTACTGCATCACAAATACAGGACAAGACAACAACTACTACACCTCAGTCCGAAACAAGTTGAAATCGGCTATATGAATTCTCATTGCCTGTATTTTTTTAAAAAAAAATCATTTGACATAAAAGTACAAATATCTTCTTCTCATTTTATACGATATAATTCCTTTTTAGTTTCTCCAATGGACAAGGGCACATTTTCGTATTAAAAATAATTTTAATTTCCCATTTTATCCGTAATGACATAAATGTTTGCATTAATTTTTTAAATTTTAAATTTTCATTTTTATTATGAACAGAAAGTACAAAAGGATAGTCATAGTGTAACCGTCAAGAATAATGGAATGACAGGCCATTCTTCTGCTATAGAGGGATTTTCCCATTTAAAGATCAGCTTCCAAAAGAGTAATAGAACAAATAATTAATCTTTCTTCCATGAGAGATTCATCATTTATTCTGTAGGCATTAGTTGATACCTACATTTTCTTCCTTGTCCTAAAATTAGCCATTCCGGCCTCATCTAACCTATCAGCCCCAATGACATTTTTTGGCAAATTCCTTTAGTCTTGATAAACACTATTTTGACCAAGAAGGGAAGGGAGTGAGAAAACCTTTTGTTAAATGACCCTTCCTGTGGGTCTTAGTAAGCTATTAGAGAAATAAATTAAGGGAGTGAGAAAACATTTGGTTGAAGAGTTAAAATTATTAGGCTAGGCTAGAATCGGAAGAAATATTAACAAGGTGAGGTCTAGGGAAAGAAGGTTTGGGTGAAATGTCTAAGTTTGTTTTGGTTTTTATATTAGCTAAGATGTTAAGGAGTCCGAAGGACTTTTTTTTAAGTGAATTCGGGTGAGTAGAACTCCCGATATCAAACATAGCATGAATGATATGGTTTGGAATGTCGGGGTTTGAAAGTGTGTTATAAAATAGGGACTTTTTGAAGGATTTCCGAGTTCTATGCCGTGCAAGACACCAGAACGGATGACACACTATTATAATAGTGGAATTAATTCCCTCTTTAGCTGTAGATCTCACTACACTACCCCACTATAGCGTGTCAGTCACTTTAAATGTTGAAAATACCCCAAAACCATCCATTATTGTCCAAGAAAATATTGGGGAAGTGCAGAAGTGACATAGGGCGGTTTTCACTTATTTTCCATCATTGCCATCAGTAAAGGTAAGAAAATTACTCTCCTAGCTTAGTAATTTTTTATTTAAGTCTTAGAATCAAGGGTTGCGAACTTAGGGTAGGGTTTTGATTGATTTAACAATGTAAATTCCCTAGCTTAGGTGGGATAATAATTAAATTGGCCTGGGATTTGGGATTAGGATATAAGCTAGGTGTTTTTATGCCATTTGGGTTTGATTTTGTATTATATTGAATTGTTTTTAGACCAATAACAAGCTAGGCATAATAGCCAGGGGAATGCTTCAGTTCAGTTGAGCATTTCGATCTTGATTCAATGTAGAAGATGTTGGATTGTTTCAAGGTTATGTAATATATGCATGTTAACTATTTCTATAGTATTCTTTGTACAACACATGGTTAGGAAGATCAAAGGAATAAAATTTAAGGGATAACTTGTTGACAATCTCATGTAGTGAAGGTGTTTATTTACTTATTGTAATAAGTATCATTGTATTTTATTATGATTGTGATTATGTGATTAAGTGACTATCGATTGTCTTGGGTACCATGTCTCGTATAGGATATCTCTTGGTTGGCTCGGGTACCACACCTGGTACATGTTTTATTTTTCTCTATATGTTGGTTCCTTCAGTGAACATGGCTTGTTTGTGATCATGTGGGACATGTTTCATGTAATTTTTAAGTCAAGTTTTCTTATTGAGAGTCTTATTGTATTGTTTACTTGGTTGATGTATGTGTTGTGTAGTATTTACTATGTTTTAGTTATGTGTTTACATTCATATTTTTGTAGTTGGTTGATAACCCTACTAGTACATCGTGGTTTGTGCAATTATGTTACACTCACCCTTTCTTTATTGAGTACAGGGAATATTCAAGTGTCTTCTACATGACCTCAATTGTGAGTCCCACGTTAACTGAACTCAAGGGTGAGCTACTTCTTTTGGGCTTTCATGGATAAATCTTGTTTTTCTTTACCTTTTTCCAGACTTAGACTCTCTTTAGTTCTTTTGTTTTGGGGTTGCATCCTCGTATTCTATAATACGTACTGTTTTGGTACATGACTTTTAGATTCTAGGGTTTTTTCTCGTGATTATTTTAAGACTTTGGTTGTTGGATTATGAAAGCTTGTTTTAGTATTCAAAACTTCTTACTTTTGGTTGTGTAATGGATTGTGTGTTAGTTGTTAGTTGGTTTTTCAACCGAGATTTTTGTGTGGGTGCCTTTCATGGTGGATTTAATCGTGATAAAGTTTATAGCAGATCCCTATGTTCATTGCTCTTATTGTACAAAAACAAATCTTGTCGAGTCTTGCGAAATGGTACAAAGACATCTCTATAGGAAATCATTCCTTCTTTCTTCCTTCGTGCTATAACATGATTCAAATTGGTATCCAACCTCCTTCATTATTTTTTTCACAAATGGTTGATATTGGGTGTATAGTTCAAGGTTATAGCTCTAACTGCGGAACCGACAATAAAAGGTAGAGGTAGAGGTAGAGGTAGGGGTAGGGGCAGAGGGAGGTTGACACCTACCAAAGGTGGATCTTAGGTAGCGGCTGAGCCAAGGCCAGTGACCCTCCCCCACCCTAGATCATGTTGAAGAAGAGGTTGAGGTGGAAAGTGAGGAGAATGTTGAGCTAGATGTGGAAACACATGCTAGGGTTACAAGTCTTCCTCTTATGTCTTTAAAAGTGGTTCCACAGGTAATAGCATTTCTAAATGGGTTGGCAGGTACTAAAGCCACTCCCACTATGTCAGTTACTCAAGTTCTAGGCATGCATCTTATTGCTACCACAATCCCTAGGATAGATGAGGTTTCAGGTACGAATGCCTTCTTCTATCCAATAATAGGCCATTTATGACTAGAACGAAACATTAGATGTTGACTCTGTTTTTGAAACTAAAGCCTCCGTCATTTGATGGTGCTGAGAATGAGGATATTTTTGAGTTCATTATGGATTGTTATGAGAGACTGCATATATTTAGTATTGTACATCAGCATCAGGTAGAGTTGTTACCTTCTAGTTTCAGGGTGGTAGAGGGCTTATGTGGAGTGACATTCATCAGTTCTGTCTCCATTTACTAGGACCCAGTTTCATGCTCTATATTGGAGAACTATGTGCCCCGAACTTCTAGTGACCGTAAGAAGGATGAGTTTATGGCTCTTGAACAGGGTAGCATGTCTGTAACAGCATATGAGGCTAAGTTCCATGCCTTGTCTCATTATGCTACTCAACTTGTGATCACTAAGGATGAGAGTATTTCATTGTATGTAAAGGGCCTGAATACTGAGTTGCAAGTTTTGTCAATGCATATGAATTTTGTGGGGAAGAATTTTAATGAGGTGAACAACTATATGAAGAAATTCGAGGGA
>JAJONR010002427.1:0-64958 GCA_029582245.1 Solanum etuberosum | reverse complement strand
ACCTTCATAACATAAGAGGAACACACCATAACTACCCTCAAAGCCTACTTGTGCAATGCATGAATAGGATCCCATACTCCCACCCATACTAAGTAGAGTTTCTTGAGTAGCCATAGTTCATAATCAATCATAGTGGGGATAAGCATTAACCGACATAGACCATGTTAGCTTAACATGGAATCCGGTGTCTCCCACACCAAAAAGGGTTGGTCTACTTGCCTAAGGTAGGACCATCATCTTAACTTAGGTGGAATCCACTTGCTAAAGACCTATGCGGGCACATAATTATGGGACAAGGAGATTTCTACTAGATACCAGTCCTCAACTCACGTGAGGGCATCCATCTCAAGAGATTGCTCCTAGAAACCCCGCATCAACTTACGTGAGGGCTTTCATCTCTTATAAATATCCACTCGGTGCTAAGCATTAATCCCACGGAGTACTTATTAAGTCATCACTTCTTTCATTAGGATAGCTCATTAGATAATGCGTGAGAATAACCTTTCACCGTCCATGTCTACATATAACATTAGATTCAATTAGGTGAGAATAGTCTTTCAACCTTAGAATCTTCATTATGTGAGAAAACCTTTCACATCATGTTTATTATGTGTTCATGAGAATAACTTTTCAAAGAATCACAACAACATTATCAGAATCATGGATACTTCATTCATAGTCATGCATAAATGTGTGTGAGAATAGTCTTTCAAAAACACCACAATTACATCATAGTCATAATCACTTTACTCTCAAAGTGTTCTTAAAGCATATACATTACCTTCATAAAATATGCATAACATCATAAATATCCCTTTCAAGAGTCAAAGCTCATATCATATCAACACATCTAGAATTCACTACACTAGACATGAATAATAACATAATTCAATTAATCAATTCACTACATTCATAGTTCTATAATATTCTACTTGCATCAATCAATACCCACACTTTGAGATCTAATTTGGGAAAAATAGAGGAATTCATGGATTCTTGAGGAATTTAACATAAAACCATTTAAAATCATAAATTGATCCATAATAAAACATAATTCAATTATTAAAAATAAATTTGAAAGGAATCCATGAGATTGAAATCAAACCCTAACTTTTGGGATTTCTAACTTGAAATTTGGGGGTTTTGAAGGGGCTCCATGGATGAAGAGCTACCATACCTTGGTGATGAATCCCCACTTAATTGAGGAGAAAACCCTTGCTCTTTGAAACCCTAGTCTCCAACTTCCTTCTTCTTTTTCCTTGAGATCTAGTGAGAGAATTTTTGGTGAAGGTGAGTTTTTTTGGGAATTTAGAAATAATGATTTGGATGAGTTAGTTTAAGGGTCTAAAAGCCTTATATAGGTGTTTAAAAATAGGCTAAAACAACATCACTTAATATTAATTAAAAATGGAAAACCCCAAAGTACCCCTAGACTTCACCGCCAAAAGGCAGTTTCCAGGTGACCACCCATGACCCTCACTGACGAACCGTGGTTGGACTCACGGCCCATGCTGGTGAGGCATGGGTTGAGTTACTGGAACTCCTCATCTTGGCCCTTTGACCCACGAGACCAGACCACGGGGCGTGGGTCCTGCCGTAGGTCAAGGTCTTGGGCATATTTTTGGAAAAAAATGCTAGGATCCTCCTCAAGGACCCTTGGTTGGTCCTTGAGGGGTCGTACCTTGAGGTGATAACCCAACACCCTTTAGTTTAAGTACGGGAAGTTATATCTACGACCCTAACACCCACGTCAAGCTCTAGTTTAGCCTACTAGTTTCCGTGGTGTTACACCATGTTACGTCAAAGGGGTAGCCTCGGGGCATGACAACTATTACATAATTATGCTTCCGATGAGTCATTTTAATTCGTTTACATGTTCATATTTTGTTGCTAATGACTATGCCAGTAACAAGGGTTAGCTTGGAGTCACTTGTGATTCTAAGCACTATGTTATGACTAAGGTGTAGTCTCGTGACGTGATGGTTATGATGCTTAAGAACAAGTTGGATACAATCTACTTGTTCTTTAACATAAAAAAATGTTGATACTCAAAAACAATATAAATTGCAAACATCGCACTCGTAGAGAAGAGGAACTAACCTGAAATCCAATTGGTCCTCGACCAAAGCCTCGGGCCCAAATACTCTATCTAACTCACCAACGATAATAAAAGTATAAAAACTCTAATGAAGCAGAAAAAGGGATCATAAAAAATCAGCATACAAAGGACTAACTCAAGATTCTTATCTCCTACAGGAATAAAACGACCCAAAAGTACAAAACAACTAGATCCATCCTTTGGGGATAATACGCATCCAAGGATCCAAGTCTAAAAAAATGATAGGGACTTCAATAAAATTACTAGTATAACAAGTTCAAACCTCAGAAAGCAAGAAAAATGACACGGTCCCCGCAAAAGAAAGGGAAACTAACTAAAGAAACATTCCAAAAAAGAAGCTATAAAAGCTAAGAGTCAACCTAGACTTATTCCAAGTCCTTAATTGCACTTACTACCTAAAAAACAAGGAAACTCCAACCTAAACTAAGGATTGCACAAATCTAAACTAGTGTAAGGCACAAACGGGAATTAAAAAAAGGATAAGGAAGATAATCCAACCTATAACACACAATACCAAATCACATCCAATAAATGGGAAACATTATCTAAGAAATCTCAATGTAAGAACAACTACACCGTAACCTACCTCAAAGTTAAACACGAGCGCTCCAAAACTAGTAAACTTGAGCTCTCCTATTCAAATGACCTTCGAGCACTGCCATGCTAGAAAAGTTTTCTCACATTGTCAATATGGAAATTTAGACATAAAATTTGCAATAATTAGAGAAAGACCCAAAAATTGAGTTAAAATGAGAAAGTGGGACCCACATCAGGAATCCAAGAAATGACTCAACCAAAAGATCCTGAATAGCTAAAGGAACTTGTACCCAATAAAATGGGCACAATCTTAGCTTGGAAAAGGGCTAAAATAGTGCATGCAATAAAACAAAAGAAAAGTCACCAAAAAAAGACTTGGGCGGCCCTTTCCGGGCAGAAATTAGCTCTTCTCAAAGCTTCACACACTTCCCCGATCGCTCCAATACGTCGCCACCCTAAAACCCAAATCATTGCAACTGAAATTGCCACTCTATAACCCAAATCATTGCAACTCAAATCGCTCAATTTTGAGCTCCCTAGCTCTCAAAATCATCTTTCAAAAAAGAGGAATAAAGCTATAAAATGGGCTATTGGTCTTAATTAAAAGTCTAGTTAGCTGGCCCTCGCTAACTCGGCTGGCCATTCTGCAGCCAATCGCAAATGCAGCTGCTTCACGTGAATGCTATGGCAAAGGCTGCTACCATTCGCTAATGCAGCCCCTTGGTGTGTGAATGCGCTGGCTAGGGTGCCAAGACTCCGCGAATGCAAGGCACACACTGAGCTGCAATAGCTATCAGCACAACAACTGATGTCCTTAAACTCTGAAATCCTGATGGGGTGCCGTGTATTCATTCAAAACCCCACATGCACAAAAATTAGGTCCCACCCCAAGCTTCATTATTAATCAACTTCCCAGTAGGCCTCAAAATCAGATTTGAAGACTCAGGAACAACAAAAAATGTCATTCTTGATCAAACTTGGCATTTCAGATCTAACAAGCTGATGGAACTTTAAGCCGATTGTGTTTAACAAGAATGTTGACAAAAGTCAAACCTTGCATTAAGCTTTAATGTTAAATGCCTAATGGAACAAACTAAGACAGGAAGCCTCAGGACCCAAACCAATCATGCCTCATGATTAAAGTTGTCCTTGAAGAGTTGATGGAACCGTCTGAATCACATTCCCTATGAGTGGGGAATTTCAACTTATTTGAGGCTCTTTTCTTATGATTTTATGGTACTCAAGTAGAGAAAGAGTCTAATTGTTCGTTGAGTTGTGTTGAGTTTAAGTATTTGTTGCTTGAAAGGAATATGATGGAAAATAGTGGAGAAAGGAGCTACACTTGAAGAAAAATTATCTCTGATGTTGCTCTTACGAAGAGAAGTTCTCTTCTCTAAGATGGTAAATTAAAGTTAACTGGTCTCTTAAGAGATTAGACAAGGTTCACTTTTGCGATGGAGCCAAGAAAGGCATGGTTTGCTTTAGTGATAGGAATTTCACTTTTGCAAACATCCAATCGATTTAGAAAGGCCTTGATGTCTAGACAGTGTTAGAATTGGAATTTTACGAATTTTGAACCCAAATTCTCACAAACAATTTAGGAGAAATATTTTTTCATTATTCAATTATTGATCATTGTTAAATTTATCTTTTTGTTTAGCTTAGAATATTATTGAAGAACTCATAGTATTGAAATTAAATAGTTTTTTATGAGACATTGAAGTCAAGTAGCCTCATTATTCATCTTTTGGATTGAAGATTGTGTTCTTAACAGTAATATTTCATATCATATCTTCTTTTCCTTGCTTTATATTGCTTGAGTTATGACTGTAATTTATTATTGAGACTGGGGTTTGGTGCTAGAAATAAGCTATTCCTTTAGATCTTTGATTTCTCATTCTATTTCTTTTTTTTATTCCATGCTTTTATTCATGAAACGAGTGTTGTCTAATTTTCATTTTTTCATTCATGATTTGAGAGTGCACGCTCAGATCTTGCTTAGATCTTAGTGGGTTGCTCGAAAGAGAATTGGTGAACTGGAAAATTAGATTGACATTTTAGCATTGAATCTTGAGGTTGCTCGAATGAGAGATTTAAGTTTTCATTGTTGAATGCAAGGCTTGCTTGAAAGATTGGTCTAAATAAGGAATTAGGTTTTTTGTTGTAATACATGACTAAGACAGAAAGGAGATTTCATGATATTCCACAATGAGATAAAAATAAGATTTGTGTTGTAAAAGATGACCTAGCCTACCTATGATTGAATTAGCAGGTCTTGAGATTGCAATCGATCATTGAATGAGGGTTGAATTCTAAATTTCCTAATTCTCAATTATCCCTTGCTTGATTTTTTTCTTTTCCCAATCTTAATTTGGTTACCTTCACCTGCCACCTTTTGATAGTTGTGTATTATGAAGTTTAGATTCAAACTAATAGCTTGTATTTCTTTGTCTTTACAACCGCGGACAAATTTTTCCTTTTGGGATTTGACCACGGCTCTCTTGTTGGGTATTTTTATTTCCAACAACCTCTTACTCTTTAGATAATTTTGAGGGTACTTTGAGGGTTATCAAAATTGGCGCCAGTAACGGGGAAGCATTAGGCGTACTGAATTTGTGAAGGATTTATAGTTTTGTTCTTTCTATCTAATTATTGAATAGTTGTCATTACTTTCTTTTTTGTTTGCCTTTATGATTTCATGTGATAACCATAAAATTCTTCGGCTTGTAACCCTTATGAGCATAGCCCATTGCCATGTCATGAAGAAAAATGGGTTGAGATGATCATTGATGAGTAATTGGGTGTATGCAACGGTTCCAATCCAATACCATCCAAGATGCCAGAATCACTCACTTGGAGGGAAATGATTATGAAAGTCAATGCTCAAATGACCTAGTGAGCTTCTTACTCTTGCCTAATGCTCCAAAGAGAAAAAATAATTTGAAGTTTGGTAAGAAATTCAAGTCATAAAAGTTGATAGATCAAGAGAAACTGTTGATGCTCTCATGTACTACCCATGATCTTCAGAAAGAAAAAGGTCTAAAGTTGGGGAGAAGGTTCAATGCCTCGACGTAAAAAAAAATTTCTTGATGGGAGGTACCTCATCAGTATCTAAATAAATTTAATTCATAGTTTAATTTTGATTTTTAGAATTTAGGTTTGATTAGACTTTTTTTTTGAATAATCCTCATAAATTTAAAATGTTTGGAGTTGATTTGAATAGGTTTGGAGACAAGGATCTTTAATTAAATGAAATTCGGGGCTGAAACCCTTCCAAATTATGACTTGGAGAACTTTTTAGGTGCACAGGCTCACCCAATAAGGCTTGGGTGGATCACCTAATGGGCCTTGAGCTCGTCGACATGGATAGAAAGTGACCTGCAAAAATTGGCTTATGAAGTTCCAAAAGTGAGAAGTGGTTTGCTTAAGTGAAGTCTGCAAAGCGGCAACCTCGCGCTAAAGCAAACATCACTGAAGAACTACCACCGGCCTTTTTCTAGGTCTAAAGTCTCATAGTGAGGTTGTAAAAACCTCACACCATGGCCCTCGACACACCCCACACCTTTTAACTCTCTCTCTCTCTCTCTCTCTCTCTCTCTCTCTCTCAAATGAGCTAAGGCTTTCTCAATAACCTGATCAATGATCTCGGGCATGTACATCTCAACCCGTGCAGCTCTAACATCTGTTGATCAGGAAGTCTGCCCATATGATAAATCCTTGCTAGGTCAAGGAGGGACGAGCAATAGGGGTGGGGGTAGGTCTCAAAGCAGCAGTAGTAGATACAGAAATAGTACGGGCAGAAGGCAGAATAGAAGAGGTAGAAATACATGCCTGCTCCACTGACAGAGAAGGTGTGCTAGCCTCAGCTTTTGTGTCTTTTTGTGGAAGCTTCCTCCTAGCCGCATCATCACGCAAGCACTCAACCTCAATCAATCAGATAACACTGGAGGAGGCTGGGGTGATCTTCACATTTGTGGATGCTCTAAAGGGACCTATTTCACTCTTATTTGTCTTAGTTGATGACAAGTTGTCTTTATTTAATAAAATAATTAAATTAATATTGTAACATTCCAGAAAACTAGTAGACCAAGCTAGAGCCTAACATAAAACTAGTAGACTAAACTAGAGCCTAACGTAAGGGTTAGAGTCATAAATAACTCCCGGTACTCAATATATGTGTTTTGGGGTTTAAACGTCAGGGTACGACTCCCCAAGGACCAACCAAGGGTCCTTGAAGAGGACCCTAAAACAAGACCCCGAAACAGTCCACCCACGTGGGGGACCTACGACCAGTAGGTAGACCCACGCCCCGTGGGTGGGGATCATGGGTAAAGACCCCATGAAGTGAGTTCCAGTAACTCACCCACGGTTCACCAGCACGCAACGTAGGTCCATCCACGGACTGTGGGTGGATGGCCGTGGGTGATCCCTGAAACTGCCATTTGGCAGTTGGCTTTAGGGGTCTTTTGAGTTTTCCTTTTTAATTAATTATTAGGTGATGTAGTTTTAGTATAATTATTAACCAACTATATAAGTATTTTAGACACCTAAACTAACTCATCTAAATCATAATTCCTAAATCCCCAAATGAAAGCCAAAACCCTCTCCAAAATCTTCTCTCTAGATCTCCAAGGAAGAAGAAGAAGAAATGTGAAGCTAGGGTTGAAAAATCAAGCTTTTCTCCTCAAATTTGTGGGAATTCTTCAATAAGGTATGGTAGTTATTCGTCTATGGGTAGCCTTCACCCGTAGAGCCCCTTCAAAACCCCCAATTTCAAAGTTAGAAAACCCAAAAGTTAGGGTTTGACTTCAATCTCATGGATTCCTTTGAAATTCATTTGTAAAGGTTGAATTATGTTTCTTTATGGATATATTGATGGTTTTACATGATTTTAAGTTGAATTCCTCAAGAATCTATTAATTACCCTATTTTCTCAAATTGGATCTTAAAGTGTGGGTATTGATTGATGCAAGTAGAATGTTATAGAATTTTGAATGTAATGGATTGATTACTTGAATTATGTTGTCATCCATGTATAATGTAGTAATTCTTTATGTGCTTGTGAATTATGATACGTGGTCCTTGAAGGGAAAATTTAAGAGAATTATGCATGATTATGATATTCCTGTACATGCTTTATGAACACTTTAAGAGTAAGTGATTATGATTATGATAATGTTGTTGTATTGATTGAAAGGCTATTCTCAATTGTACACTTATGAATGAAGATGACATGTTGTGAAAGGTTTTCTCACAATATGGGGATTCTTAGGTTGAAAGGCTATTCTCACCTATTGAATCTATGAGCTATCTATGAATGATGTTGGATTGAGTGTTAATGAATTCTTCCATAATAATGAACTCAAATAATGAAATGTTAAGTACTCCGTGGGGAATAATACTAAGGATCGAGTGGATATTGATTGACATAGAAACTCATACGTGAGTTGAGGCGGGGTTTCTAGTAGCAATCTCTTGAGTTGGATGCCCATACATGAGTTGAGGTGGGATATCTAGTATCAATCTCCCTATCCCATAACTATGTGCCCTCATACGTACTTAGCTAGTGGATCCACCTAAAAGCTAAATTAATGGTTCTACCTTAGGCAAGTAGGACTCCCTTTTCAGTGTTGGTAACACCAGATTCCATGATTTGCTCACATGGTCTATGTAGTTTAAGACTTACCCCCACAATAAATGGTTATGAACTATGGCTCCTCATGAAGAACTACTTAGTGTGGGTGGGGGTATGGGACTTCATCTATGAATTACACAAGTAGGCTTTGAGAGAAGTTATGGTGTGTTCCTTTTATGTTATGATGGTTAGGAAATGAAGTATGCTTAATGTGGATTGTTGCTATGAGTTGCTTTCCTTGATATGACTTATTAAATGTGAATGTTTCCTTGTCTATGAGTATGAACAAAGGATGAGATCAAAGAATGGTAAGTATGATTATGGTGGCCTAAAAGTGGTACTTAGTATAGATGGGATTATAGGATCTTATATATGCATTGCACAAGTATAACTTAGTGTTACTTATGAGATGGTTCTATTATGCTATGATGGTCTATATGTTGAATATGCTTATGACTTGTGCTTTTACACTAAAGTTCATAATGATTCTCAAACTTAGTAAAGTTCATGCTTTTCAACTAAAATATCCTTTTTAGCATGTTTTCAAGGCTTTTATGCATGGCTATCATACTTAGTGCATTTTTGTACTAACCCATATTTTTCTACATTTTCCCTCAAGTGTAGAGATTGGCACTCAATTTGGTTCCCCTTGTGGCTAGAGCTTGGAATTGACCATTCTCCTTGCTAGTTGGTGAGTCCTCATGATTCAAGGATGGATATCTTCATTAAGTAGTTTCATTCTAGTTATTTCATTTTCGGACTATATTGTAAGGGTTGTGTCCCTAATTGATTCAAAGATTGTATTAGATGGCTAATTGAGACAAGTCTAGACTTCCACTTACTTTTATACAAGACTTCGGTTGTATGGATAAAGTTTTAAAATTCCGCATCATTTTTTTTATCCTATGTTATGATATGCTAAGGGGCTTGTATGAGACCTTTCGGGGTTGAGTACGCCTTGTCACATTAGGGGGGACTCCTGGGTCGTGAAAAACTTGTTAATCAGAGCACAATGTTTAGAATGATTCTAGGATGATGTCTCATAAGCCACGTCTAGTAGAGTCTTGTTCATAGTGTGAAGCGCGCCATATTTATGAATGAGAGGCTATACGATGTTTAGGAAACTACACTTCTTTCATTACTCTTGAGTTGTGCCTTAGAGTTTAACTCTATAAAGTCCTTCTTCTAATCCTCCTTTTTGTCCTCGGGATATGAATACACGAAGGGCTAACGCTAGAAGGATGGAAGATGAGAATGTGAACCAAGGAGCTCCTCCTCAAGATAATCAAACTCCGGTTGATCCTGTGGTTGAGAATGTGACCCATGCGGAGTTTAGGTCAACTTTCCAAAGGTTGGCTCAAGTCGTTACGGCTCAAGCCAATAGAGAAGTTGTAGCTCCGGTGAATGTGAATTCGACTGCTTCAAGGGTTAGGGATTTTGCTAGAATGAACCCTCCCGAGTTTCATGGCTCCAAAGTGGAAGAGGATCCCCAAGAATTTGTGGATGAGGTTTACAAGATCGCAGATATCATGGGGGTTACTTTGGTAGGGAAATCATAGTTAGCCGTTTACCAATTGAAAAGTGTGGCTCAAGTATGGTATAAGCAATGGAAGGATGAGAGGCCAATAAGAGCAGGTCCCATAGAGTGGGAGATGTTCAAGTCGGCGTTCCTTGATAGGTTTTTTCCCAAAGAGTTACGGGAAGCTAAGATGCAAGATTTCCTTAACCTTAAGTAAGGTAGTATGAGTGTTAAGGAGTATCCCTTGAAATTTACCCAACTATCCAAGTATGCTCCAACTCTAGTAGTGGATTCAAGGGCTAAGATGAACAAATTTATGATGGGAGTGTCCGACTTGGTTGAAGAAGAATGTCGTACGATAATGCTTGTTCAGAGCATGAGGTATCTCACGTCTTATGGTATATGCCACACAAATTGAGGAGTCAAAGCTCAAGAGAAAGAATAAGGAGGTGAAAAGAGCTAGATCCGATGAACAAGGTCAACCAAGGTTCAAAAAGAGGGTCTCCAACCAAGATTCCTCCAATGCTTCCCCAATGGACAACAAAGATAGGGTGTCTAACCCTAAATCTCAAGGAGGAAACGGAGGCGGTTCTTCTGTTGAAAGATCTGCATGTGCCAAATTTGGAAAGGAACATGCGGGTAAGTGCCTAGCCAGCACGGATGGTTGCTTTGGGTGTGGAAAGAAAGGTCACAAGATGAGGGATTTCCCAATGCTTATGGAAAAAGAGAGAGAGGCCAAGAAAGCTTCTCTTAGTGAACCGGATCCCAATGGTCCAAAGTATGGTCGCTTCTATGCACTCCGGTCTAGAAAGGACCAAGAAGGCTCTCCGGATGAAGGCACCGGTATGTAATAGTTCCCTATAGATGTAAATGTTTTATTAGATTATGAGTTTTTAGCTATGCTTGGGATTGTTTGAAAGAAGTAGTACATGAGGATTAAGTAGGGGCTTTCTCCCAAGGGGGAGATAGGGTGCTTAGATAGCAAGGTTGTTGAGAGTCCCGATATCCTCATCTCTTTTTTCTATTCCTATTCTAGCTTGAGACAAAGAGTTCCTCTTGACTTGTTTTATGTTTTGGAGTCATATGTATTTTAGAAATTTCCATGATCTCCTTATGTTATGAATGTTCTTGAGAAGTTCATGTTTAGTAAGAAAAAATGAGTTTTCATGATTTATGTGTTCCTCATGTTGTTGTGCATTTAGTATGTGTTGCCTATATGCTTCATGAGATAAATTGTCAAACATGCTCTAGTATGCTTTTGAGAGTAATTCCATAATTTGCTTCATGTTATTTTGTTGAGCATGCTTTGAGTTGGAGAAGGTAGTTCCTCATATGAATGTTGAAATGTTGAAGTTTTCATGCATATTGGGTTGATAGATGTAGTTCCTACTTCTTTGTATTGCATTGACTATGTTTTGGGATGGAGTTGATGTTTCCTCCTTAAAATTTTGCATTATTTGATGTTTCATGCATGATGGGCTGCTAGTCTTGAGTCTTTACTTCCGTAAGGTGTTTAGATCGTCATTCGAGGACAAATTTTCCCAAGGGGGAGATAATGTAACATTCCGGAAAACTAGTAGACCAAGCTAGAGCCTAATGTAAAACTAGTAGACTAAACTAGAGCCTAACGTAAGGGTTAGATTCATAAATAACTCCCAGTACTCAATATATGTGTTTTTGGGTTTAAACTTCAAGGTACGTCTCCCCAAGGACCAACCAAGGGTCCTTGAGGAGGACCCTAAAACAAGACCCCAAAACAGTCCACCCACGTGGGGGACCTACGGCTAGTAGGTTGACCCACGCCCCGTGGGTGGGGGTAGTGGGTCAAGACCCCATGAAGTGAGTTCCAGTAACTCACCCACGATTCATCAGCACGCCACGTGGGTCCATCCACAGACCGTGGGTGGGTGGCGGTGGGTGATCCCTGAAACAGCCATTTGGCAGTTGGCTTTATGGGTCTTTTGTGGTTTTCCTTTTTAATTAATTATTAGGTGACGTCGTTTTAGGCTAATTTTTAAACAACTATATAAGTATTTTATACACCTAAACTAACTCATCTAAATCCCCAAATCAAAATCAAAACCCTCTCCAAAATCTTTTCTCTAGAACTCCAAGGAAGAAGAAGAAGAAAGGTGAAGCTAGGGTTGAATAATCAAGCTTTTCTCCTTAAATTCGTGGGAATTCTTCAATAAGGTATGGTAGCTTTTAATCTATGGGTAGCCTTCACCCATAGAGCCCCTTTAAAACCCCCAATTTCAAAGTTAGAAAACCCAAAAGTTAGGGTTTCACTTCAATCTCATGGACTCCTTTCAAATTCGTATTTAAAGGTTGAATTATATTTTTTTATGGATATATTGATGACTTTACATGATTTTAAGTTTAATTCCTCAAGAATCCATGAATTACCCTATTTTTTCAAATTGGATCTTAAAGTGTGGTTGTTGATTGATGCAAGTAGAATGTTATAAAATTATGAATGTAATGGATTGATTACTTGAATTATGTTATCATCAATGTCTAATGTAGTAATTCTAGATGTGTTGGTGAATTATGATCCATGGTCCTTGAAGGGCAAATTTAAGAGAATTATGCATGATTATGAGATTCATGTACATGCTTTATGAACACTTTAAGAGTAAGTGATTATGATTATGATAATGTTGTTGTGTTGATTGAAAGGCTATTTTCAATTGTACACTTATGAATGAAGATGACACGTTGTGAAAGGTTTTCTCACAATATGGGGATTCTTAGGTTGAAAGACTATTCTCACCTATTGAATCTATGAGCTATCTATGAATGATGTTGGATTGAGTGCTGATGCATTCTTCCATAATGATGAACTCAAGTAATGAAATGTTAAGTAACCCGTGGGGAATAATGCTAAGCACCGAGTGGATATTGACTGACATGAAAACTCATACGTGAGTTGAGGTGGGGTTGCTAGAAGCAATCTCTTGAGATGGATGCCCATACGTGACTTGAGGTGGGGTACCTAGTAACAGTCTCCCTATCCATAAATATGTGCCATCATAGGTCTTTAGCTAGTGTATACACCTAAAATATAAATTAATGGTTCTACCTTAGGCAAGTAGGACACCCTTTTCAGTGTGGGTAACACCGGATTCCATGATTTACTCACATGGTCTATGTCGGTTAAGGCTTACCCCCACAATTAATGGTTATGAACTATGGCTCCTCAAGAAGCACTACTTAGTGTGGGTGGGGGTATGGGACTTCATCCATGCATTGCATAAGTAGGCTTTGAGAGAAGTTATGGTATGTTCCTTTTATGTTATGATGGTTGTGAAATGAAGTATGCTTAATGTGGATTGTTGCTACGAGTTTCTTTCGTTGATATGACTTATTAAATGTTAATGTTTCCTTGTCTACGAGTATGAACAAAGGATAAGATCAAAGAATGGTAAGTATGATTATGGTAGCCTAAAAGTGGTACTTAGTATAGATTGAATTATGGGATCTTATTTATGCATTGCACAAGTATAACTTAGGGTTACTTATGAGATGGTTCTATTATGCTATGATAGTCTATATGTTTATGACTTGTGCTTTTACACAACAGTTCATAATGATTCTCAAACTTGGTAAACTGCATACGTTTCAACTAAAATGTCATTTTTAGCATGTTTTCAAGGCTTTTATGCATGGCTATCATAATTAGTGCATTTTTGTACTAACACATATTATTCTACATTTTTTCCCAAGTGTAGGGATTGGCACTCAATTTGGTTCCCCTTGTGGCTAGAGCTTGGAATTGATCATCGTAACATTCGGAAAACTAGTCGACTAAACTAGTGCTTTACGTGAAGGTTTTAGAGTTTCATATGAGGGTTAAAATCATAAAATGACTTCCCGAACTTAGAATGAAGGTTTTAGGAGTTAAATGTCAAGGTACGACTCCCCAAGGACCAACTAATGGGTCCTTGAGGAGGACCCTGAAAACAGCCCTAAAACAGTCCCTAGGCAGCCTACCCACGAAGGGCATCCACGAATCGTGGATGGACCCACGCCCCATGGGAAGGGTTCGTGGGTCAAGGCGCCAACTTCCCCTGTTTTTTGATCCCCAGACCACCACCCACGAAGGACCAATACGGTCCGTAGATCCACCCACGGTCCGTGGGTTGGATCTCATGTGTGGGGGCAGTTTTTATATTTTAGTGTTTAAGTTAGGGGTTAAGGGAAGGTTCTAGAATTAATTAGTTATTAAGTAGAGTCATTTTATTAGTAATTAGGCCACCTATATAAATCTATTAGACCATTAATTAGATGGTTCCAAATCATTATTTTAGATTCACAAAAGAGACCCAATTCCCTCTCAAAAATCATCTCTCTAGAAAGTGAAGAACAAGAAGAAGAAGAGAAGGAAGCTAGGTCGAATTCCTCCATTGTTGCAAGCTCTTGTGAGGGCTTTATAACCAAGGTATGTTAGCTTATTCATCTATGGATACTTCCATCCATAGAGCCCCCTATATTTCCCCCAGTTGTGAAGAAAATCCTAAATTCTAGCTAGGGTTTCTTCCTATATTGTGGGTAGTGTTGAATATGATTCCAATTGAGTGGATAATACTTGTTTATGATTGTTTTAGTATTGAATCATGATATATTGATGATATTACATGTTTTTCATGTCTAACTCTAGTTTAATTGATGAATTTGAAGAATGTGGGTTTATGCCTTGTGAATTGAAATTGAAGACTTAGAGTTGATCTTCTAGATTTGATGATTAAGTATAGTAATTGTTCAAGATTAAAAGAAATTAGACATGAATTGAATTAGATTAAAGTATATATGATTGATCATGATTAGTAAAACTTGAGATTGAGTATTTATGATGTATTATGACTAGAATTGCTTAAAGATGAAGCTTGTAACTAGAATATCTTGAAATCTAGATGTGCATGATGATTTTATAAAGTAAAGATTTGAGAGTAAGGCTTGTAGTCATGAATGTTGATCACTAAGGTCTGAAGGTAAGGTTAATCAGATGAATTATGCATGTTAAGTCTTGAGAGTAAAAGTCTATATGGGAATAGAAGACTAATGGCTAGAATTATGGTGGAATACCTTTACCTACCTAGTTAACCTTATGAATGATAGACTGTATGAAGTGATGAAATAACTTGAGTTATGTTGATATCCATGTCTAATGTAGTAATTATAGATATATTAATTTGATATGAGCTTTGACCCAAAGAGGGCAAAATATGATATGATGCATGTTTGTATGAATCTATGTACATGCCTTATGAACGCTTTGAGAGTGAAGTGTTAGTGATTAGGTTGTTGTTGTGGGCTGATTGGAAGGTAATTCTCATGAACTCATAATGAATTTAATGTGAAAGATATTCTCACTTAGTAATGGCTCAAGGGTTGAAAGGCTTTCTCACCTAATTGAACCAATGGCTAAAGAGCCTTTACATCTAGATCATGGATGGTGATAGTTGCTCACGCATGTTCTAAAGAGTTATTTAGTGAATTAAGTTGGATTGATTGTCAAGGACATCCTTCCATGAATCTTGAGTCCTAGTAGAGACTTAATAATTATCTTGTGGGATTTAGGCCTAGCACCGAGTGGATATTGAAATGAGATGGAAGTTCCCACCTAGTTGAGTTTGGGCTTCTAAAATGGGAACTCTGACCTAGAAGAGTCCAGATTTCCCAAAGTGTGTCTCATGAGATGGAAGCCTTCACTTAGTGGAGTTTTGGGTTTCTAGTAACAATCTCCGTATCCCATAACTACGTGCGCCGTAGGAAAGTTAGCTAGTGGATTCGACTAAGCTAATAAACCGGTCTTATCTTAGGCAAGTAGACCAACCCTTGACGGTTTGGGTAACACCGAGAGGGATCATGTGATATCTCATATGTTCTCATGTAGGTTAAGGTTATATCCCAACTACAACAAGATTTATAGTGAACTAAGATTATTCTTTGAGTTGCATCTCCTAGAGTTCAAACCTAATGGACAAGGATTATGCTTTGAATAGCATCTCCTAGAGTCCAACTGAATTAATGAACTAAGATTGTGCTTGAAGAAGCATCTCCTAGAGTTCAAAACCATAATGAACTAAGATGTACTTAATGTAGTATCTCATAGTGTTCCAAAAAGAAATGAACTTAGATATGTTTGAGAAGCATCTCCTAGGGTTCAAAGTAGTAAGGAACTAAGAGTATACTTAATGAAGTGTCTCATAGTTTTCAACCTATCAATAAACTAAGACATGCTTAAGGAAGTACCTCCTAGTATTTTAAGGTCTTAGATGGGGGGACTAGTCTCCAACCAAGAAGTATGAGTATTATGACCTAAAGGAGTACTTAGTATGGGTAGTATTATAGGGTCTTATCCATACATTGCACAAGTATGACTTATGGTTACCTACGAAGTGTTTCTCTTATATAATGTATGTTTGATGGATTGTTGCTATACTGCCTTCCATTATATGTTGACTAAAGGTTATAGTTTCCTTGTCTATATGTAGAAGGTAATGAATGAGACCAATAGATGGTAAGTATGAACATTGTGCATCCAAGGTCATGCTTAGTGTGAATAGTATTATGGGATGCCATTCATGCATTGCACAAGTATGCTTTGAGGTTACTTAAGAGTGTAGTGCTCATATGATATGAAGGTCTAAGTGTAGACTATGCCATTAACATGATGTATCTCTTATGCTCAAGAATTATGTCTTATGGTGACTTATGCTTATATGATGCTTATGTTGGAGATTATGATTATGGCTATGTTATTTTCTCTTATGCTTATGTCTCATGTTGACTAACCATTTTGAGATGCTCTTATGATGTTATGCTAGCTATCATATTTAGTACTTTTGTACTAACGCATAATCTTGCCTACATTCTAATCAAATGTAGGGTTCGGTGATTTGATGTCCATTTTTAAGGATAGGTTTCTAAGGAGCAAGAAGTTGAAGACTTGGTGACTCCTCATAGTATCGAGGATAAAGCCACCATTTTCTTTATGTCATTTCTTTATGTTTTAGACTTTTGTATGGGATGCGTCCCAAAGTTTTATTCAAGTCAAGTTTAGATGGTTTGAGACAAAGTGTAGTACGACTTCTGCTTGCATTATATAAAGACTTCGATTGTATGGATAAAGTTTTAAAATTTTCCATACTTTGCTAATATCTTATGTTATGATATGCTAAGGGCTTGTATGAGACCCTTTCGGGGTCAAGTACGTCATGTTATATCTAGGGTGTACCCCTGGGTCGTGACAAACTTGGTAATCAGAGCACAAGGTTTTTGAATGGTTCTAGGATTTTCTCAAAACCACATCTCGTAGAGTCATGTTCATAAGTGTGAAGCGCGCCATATTTATGAATAGGAGGCTATTCGATGTTTAGGAAACTTCACTTCTTCATTCTCTAAGTCGTGCCATAGAGTTTAGTTCTAGTAGCTCTTTCTCCTAATCCGTGCCCTATGGTTTTTAGGATATGGCTAATACAAGGGAAAATTCTAGGAGGGATGAGGAAGGCAATATGGATCAAGAGGCTCCTCCACAAGCTCCTCCCCAAGCTCCAATTGATCCTATAGTTGAGAATGTGACACATGCGGAGTTTAGGTCTACTATCCAATTGTTGGTCCAATTTGTTACAACTCAAGCCAATAGGAAGGTGATTCCTCCTATGAACACTAATGTGAATTCCGCGGCTTCTAGATTGAGGGATTTTGCAAGAATGAACCCTCCCGTGTTTCTTGGTTCCAAAGCGGGAGAAGATCCTCAAGAATTTGTGGAAGAGGTTTATAAGATAATTGATGCCATGGGGGTGACTTCGGTAGAGAAAGCGGAGCTAGCCGCTTAACAATTAAAGGATGTTGTTCAAGTATGGTATACTCAATGGAAGAGAAATTAGCCGGTAGGAGTGGGTCCCATAGTTTGGGAGGTTCTTAAGAAAGCATTTCTTGATAGGTTCTTTCCCCGAGAGTTGAGGGAAGCTAAGGTGAAAGAGTTCATTAACCTTCGTCAAGGAGGTATGAGTGTTCAAGAATATTCTCTAAAATTTACTCAATTGTCCAAGTATACTCCGGCTTTGGTAGCGGATTCAAGGGATATGATGAGTAGGTACTTAACGGGTGTGTCAAGACTGGTAAGAAAAGAATGTCGTTCGGCAATGCTTCATGATGATATGGATATCTCACGTCTCATGGTGTATGCCCAACAAATGGAGGATGAGAAACTCCAAGACAAAAGTAGGGAGGTGAAAAGAGCTATAACCGGTGATGGTAATTTCTCCAATGATAGCTCCGATGGTTATGGTAAACCTAGGACCCAACAAAAGCTTCCCAACCAAGAGAGGGTGTCTAACCCTAAGCCTCTAAGAGGAAGTAATAGTGAATCTGTGTTTCTTAAGCCTACATGCACTAAGTGTGGAAGGAAGCATTATGGTAGGTGTCTAGCCGGAAAGGATGGTTGTTACGGTTGTAGTAATGAGGGTCACAAGATGAGAGATTGTCCAATACATAGGGCTAAAGGGAGAGAGGCCAAGCAAGCTTCTCTTAGTGGTCCGGATTCCAATGCTCCCAAGCAAAAATAGGTTTTATGTCCTACAAGCTAAGAATGATCAAGAGGGACCTCCTAGTGTGACTACCGGTATGTGTTTCATGCTTCATTATGTTCCGGTATACTTTGGTCTTTTATGACTTCATATGTTAGACTTTGAAGTTGTTTTTAGCATTAATGATGTTTAGAAGAGATGGTATAGGCCTTCTCCCAAGGGGGAGATAGTGTGCCTAAAATAACAAGGTTATTGTGTGTTTATGTGTTGCCATGATTTCGTTATATGATGCATGTTCATGAAAATATGTGTTTTGAAAGAAAATGAATTTGCATAATTATTTTCTCATGTTGTAGTGCATTGTGTATGAGTTGCGTATTTGACTTCATGAGATGAATATATGAGCATGCCTTAGTTCGGAGTTGAGAGATTCCTCCTTGAATAAATGCTTTTTGAGAGTAAATTGCATATAGGCTCTATGAGTGTATGTTGAGCATGTTTTGACTAGGAGATGGTAGTTCCTCCTCGAACATGACTAGTTATGAGAATTTCTTGCATCATGGGTTGTTAGATGTAGTTCCTACTCCCTTGTTTTGCATTAAGTATGTTTAGTTTGGAGATGAAGTTTTCCTCCTTTGTTTGGGTGCATTTGAATGTGTTGCATGCATGATGGGCTGCTAGTCTAGAGTCGTTTTCTTTAAGAGGTGTTTAGAATCGTCATTCGAGGAAAAAAGTTCCCAAGGGGGATATATTGTAACATCCGGAAAACTAGTAGACTAAACTAGAGCTTTACGTGAAGGTTTTAGAGTTTGATATGAGGGTTAAAATTGTAAAATGACTTCCCGAACATAGAATGAAGCTTTTAGGTGTTAAACGTCAAGGTACGATTCTCCAAGGATCAACAAAGGGGTCCTTGAGGAGGACCCTAAAAACAGCCCTAAAACAGTCCTTAGGTAGCCTACCCACGAAGGGTATCCACGGATCGTGGATGGACCCACGCCCCGTGGGAAGGGTTCGTGGGTCAAGGCCCGAACTTTACCTATTTTTTGAGGCCCAGACCACCACCCACGAAGAACCAGTACGGTCTGTAGACCCACCCACGGTTGGTGGGTCGGGGTCTTGTGGGTGAGGGCAGTTTTGGTTTTTTAGTTTTTAAGTTAGGGGTTAAGGGAAGGTTCGAGAATTAATTAGTTATTAAGTAGGGTCATTTTATTAGTAATTAGGCCACCTATATAAAGCTATTATACCATTAATTAGATGATTCCAAATCATTATTTTAGATTCATAAAAGAGACCCAATTCCCTCTCAAAAATCCTCTCTCTAGAAAGTGAAGAAGAAGAAGAAGAGAAGGAAGCTAGGTCAAATTACTCCATTGTTGCAAGCTATTGTGAGGGCTTTATAACCAAGGTATTTTAGCTTATTCATCTATGGATTCTTCCATCCATAGAGCCCCCTAGACTTCCCCCAATTGTGAAGAAAATTCCCAATTCTAGCTAGGGTTTCTTCCTATATTGTGGGTAGTGTTGAGTATGATTCAAATTGAGTGGATAATACTTATATATAATTGTTTTAGTATTTAATCATGATATATTGATGATATTACGTGTTTTCCATGGCTAACCCTAGTTTAATTGATGAATTTGAAGAATGTGGGTTTATTCCTTGTAAAGTGAAATTGAAGACTTAGAGTTGATCTTCTAGAATTGATGATTAAGTATAGTAATTGTTCAAGATTAAAAGAAATTAGACATGAATTGAATTAGCTTAAAGTATATATGATTCATCATGATTAGTAAAGCTTGACATTGAGTCTTTATGATGAATTATGACTAGAATTGCTTAAAGATTAAGCTTGTAACTAGAATGTCTTGAAATCTAGATGTGCATGATGATTGTATAAAGTAAAGCTTTGAAAGTAAGGCTTGTAGTCGTGAATGTTGATCACTAAGGTCTGAAGGTAAGGTTAATAAGATGAATTATGGATGTTAAATCTTGAGAGTAAAAGTTTATATGGGAATAGAAGACTAATGGCTAGAATTATGGTGGAAGACCTTTACCTACCTAGTTAACCTTATGAATGATAGATTGTATGAAGTGATGAAATAACTTGAGTTATGTTGATATCCATGTCTAATGTAGTAATTCTAGATATGTTAATTTGATATGAGCTTTGACCCAAAGAGGGCAAAATATGATATGATGCATGTTTGTATGAATCTATGTATATGCCTTATGAACACTTTGAGAGTTAAGTGTTAGTGATTAGGTTGTTGTAGTGGGCTGATTGGAAGGTAATTCTCATGAATTCATAATGAACTTAATGTGAAAGAGATTCTCACATAGTAATGGCTCTAGGGTTGAAAGGTTTTCTCACCTAATTGAACCAATGGATAAAGAGCCTTTATATCTAGATCATGGATGGTGATAGCTGCTCACGCATGGTCTAAAGAGTTATTTAATGAATTAACTTGGATTGATTTTCAAGGACATCGTTCCATGAATCTTGAGTCCTAGTAGAGACTTAATAATTATCTTGTGGGATTTAGGCCTAGCACCGAGTGAATATTTAAATGAGATGGAAGTTCCCACCTAGTTGAGTTTGGGCTTCTAAAATGGGAACTCTTACATAGAAGAGTCTGTATTTCCCAAAGTATGTCTCATGAGATGGAAGCCTTCACCTAGTGGAGTTTTGGGTTTCTAGTAACAATCTCAGTATCCCATAACTATGTGGCCCGTAGGAAAGTTAGCTAGTGGATCCGACTAAGCTAATAAACCGGTCTTACCTTAGGCAAGTAGACCAACCCTTGACGGTGTGGGTAACACCGGGAGGGATCATGTGATAGCTCACATGTTCTCATGTCGGTTCAGGTTATATCCCAACTACAAAAAGATTTATAGTGAACTAAGATTATGATTTGAGTAGCATCTCCTAGAGTTCAAAACCATAATGAACTAAGATGTACTTAATGTAGTATCTCATAGTGTTCAAATTAGCAATGAACTTAGATATGTTTGAGAAGCATCTCCTAGGGTTCAAAGTAGTAAGGAAGTAAGAGTATGGTTAATGAAGTGTCTCATGGTGTTCAACCTATCAATAAACTAGGACGTGCTTAAGGAAGTACCTCCTAGTGTTTTAAGGTCTTAAATGGGGGGACTACTCTCCAACCAAGAAGTATGAGCATGATGACCTAAAGGAGTACTTAGTATGGGTAGGATTATGGGGTCTTATCCATGCATTGCACAAGTATTACTTACGGTTACCTACAAAGTGTTTCTCTTATATGATGTATGTTTGATGGATTGTTGCTATAGTTTCCTTCCATGATATGTTGACTAAAGGTTATAGTTTCCTTGACTATATGTAGTAGGTAATGAATGAGACCAATAGATGGTAAGTATGAACATTGTGAATCCAAGGTCATGCTTAGTGTGAATGGTATTATGGGATGCCATTCATGCATTGCACAAGTATGCTTTGAGGTTACTTAAGAGTGTAGTGCACGTATGATATGAAGGTCTAAGTGTAGAGTATGCCATTAACATGATGTATCTCTTATGCTCAAGAATTATGTCTTATGTTGACTTATGCTTATATGATGCTTATGTTGGAGATTATGATTATGACTATGTTATTGTCTCTTATGCATATGTCTCATGTTGACTAACCATTTTGAGATGCTCTTATGATATTATGCTAGCTATCATATTTAGTACTTTTGTACTAACGCATAATCTTGCCTACATTCTAATCAAATGTAGGGTTCGGTGATTTGATGTCCATTCTTAAGGATAGGTTTCTATGGATCAAGAAGTTGAAGACTTGGGGACTCCTCATAGTATCGAAGATAAAGCCACCATTTCCTTTATGTCATTTCTCTATGTTTTAGACTTTTGTATGTGCTGCGTCACAAAGTTTTATTCAAGTCAAATTTAGATGGGTTCAGACAAAGTATAGTAAGACTTCTGCTTGCATTTTATAAAGACTTTGATTGTATGGATAAAGTTTTAAAATTTTTCGTACTTTTCTATTATCTTATGTTATGATATACTAAGGGCTTATATGAGACCCCTTCGGGGTCAAGTATGCCATGTTACATCTAGGGTGTACCCCTGGGTCATGACAATCATTCTCCTTGCTAGTTGGTGATCCTCATGATTAGAGGACGGATATCTTCATTTAGTAGTGTCATTCTAGTAATTTCATTTTCGAACTATATTGTAAGGGTTGTGTCCCTATTTGATTGTATTAAATGGCTAATTGAGACAAGTCTAGACTTCCGTTTGCTTTTATAGAAGACTTCAATTGTATGGATAAAGTTTTAAAATTCCGCATCATTATTTTTATATGATGTTATGATATGCTAAGGGGCTTATATGAGACCTTTCGGGGTCGAGTACGCCTTGTCACATCTAGGGGGTACTCCAGGGTCGTGACAAATATTATTTAATTAATTGATTATTTAAAAGTAATAATTAGTAATTAAATAAAATAAATGACGATTTTCCATCTACAAATGTTTAAAATAAAACAAAAAAAGAATCCTAAAAAATTTGCCCCATTTCCCACGAAGGATCACTTTTAAAAAATGGTTTTTAATTTTGTGCTCATAATTGATGTTAATGTGTTGATATGCAACAATGAAGGTTGAAGAACAAAAATAGGACATTACATTGCGCAAAGGAGCAAAAAAGTTGGAAAATCTGATGAAAAGAGAAGCTGGAGCTCACAAAAGCCACTCGGCAGCTCAGCGAGTGAGCCTCCAGCTCGCCTAAAGTTCCAAAACAGTAGCCCATATATCAAGTCAACTTGGCAAGCAAAAGGTAATTCTTCGACACACCGAATGGATCGGCTATCTAGATCCTGCTCGCCTAATCTTCTAAAACAATTGGATACATGAGCCACAACCAAAAGGTGAGATGAAGTACAACTCAGTGGATCGTTGAGTCGATCGGCGATCCCGACTAACCTTTCCAATTAGACTCCGTGTTGAGTTTTTGGAATGTATAAATATATTTTTTCAAAGAAGAAAAAGAGTTCCTAGAGAGTGTATTCCGTAGTCTTTGAGATTTTTTACAATGCTGAACAGAAGATTTGGATCTTTGATTTGAGGTTTTTGGATTCTAGATTTAATTTTGGCATTGGGTATTGTAGATTGTTAACAATTTAAATGGATAATCTTTTTGGTAATGATTTCTTCCTTTTTTCTATGTTTGGCTAAAACCCTTACCATATGGGTGTGATCATGTAGTCTAATACATTAATTAGCTTATGGGTATTGTAAATTGCTGAGTTTTTTGTTGTTTTGAAATAGTTTCAATTGTTTGTTCGTGTTTTAATTGATGATCTGAAGCTTCAAATTAAGTTCTAACTTAGTTATTTATGCTTGCTTGAGAAAGATGTATAGGGTAAAATGAATGATTGATAATTGTATTGGTTTGCATCTTTACAACCCAACTTGAGAATGTGGGTTAATTAAGGAACTGGGTTGATTTGTATTGTTAAGCTTGTTCAGGTTCGAGAGAACTCACTCGAAACATGATAGTTGATCGAGAGATGACTATTGTATTCAACACCTATCTTACCCAATTAGATGTAACAACTTGTAGAAATTAGTAATCACCCATTAAGTGAAATTAGCATTTGAATAATCACATTCCTAAGGTACTCACTCTAATCATTCAAATCTCGTGTTAATTATTGTTGTTATAACTTGGTTACCAAATCCCCCCTTTTGATATTGATAACTGAAACTTTGAGATTTATTTTATGTTACACAATCCTTTACCTCTACAAAAGATTAGAACACGTCTTTACTTCATAATTGAATTATTTACCATCTCACTCCATGTTTGATTGACCCCGACTCATCGTTGAATTTCTACTTGTTAGCGACTTCCTAAACTTTGAATCGGAAGAAGTGTAGTTGAGCGTTATCAAAAATGGTGCCGATGCCGGGGAGTGGTGTTTATAATCATTTTATTAAAGTGTTCTAATGAGCTAATGTTGTTGTAGTATAATTTTCTTATTTATGTTGTTGTTGATTGCTCTAAAATAGGTGAAGAGATTAGTGTGAACGAGAACATTGCTAGTCACATTGGGAACAATGATGACACCGAATATTTGCATGATGTCAATGTGGATCAGCTGGGAAGTGTCGCTGCTATTCGATTGCCCCCAACTGTGTGTAATGGGGTGTTTCATGTGACTAGCACTATGTTGCAGCTGTTGCAAATGAAAGTTCTTTTTGGGGGACTTTCTCATGAGGACCCTCATGACCACATTTGCAACTTTGTGGAGGTGTGGAGAGTTTTCCTTCTAGAACATCACTGAAGAGTTAGCCCGACTCCAATTATTTCCTTTTTCTCTAATGATGTTCTAAAGAGTCATTCCGACTCTGATTGTTTCCCTTTTCTCTAATGGGGAAAACAATGAAGTAGTTGACCTAACTATCGAGAGAGTCTATCACGTCTTGGGAGGAGCTCACAAAAGTGTTTGGTGAAAAATTGTTCCCTCCCTTGAAGATAGTTAAGTTGAGGAATAATATTCCGAATTTCAAGAGGATTCATCTTGAACCTATACCTGAAACGTCGTTGGGGTTCAAAAAGTTGCTTCTTCAATGTCCTACTAATGGGTTGTCGGACATTGTTCTATTGCAATATTTTTATTGGAGTCTTGACACCATTAACAAAGGTGTCACCGATAAACTCATGTGGGGTGGAATCACGAAAAAACAATTTGACATAGCGTCCGCGTTGCTTGATGAGATGACAAAAATCAATCATGCATAGTACACATGGGAAGATCAGGTGTCGCCTTTGAATATTGGGTTGATCAAATCACAAATGGAAAAGAACAAAGAATGTGATGAAAACATGGCCAAGATAATGAACCAAATGGACCTATTGATAAAAAATATCATGGGAGGTGGTTACAAGGTTGTGAATGCGGTTGGTTCTAATAGTGGTGTGAGTCCTGATGACGTACATTTTGAGGCAATACACAATGAAAGAGGTTGAATTCTTGTCAATCCAAGGAGGGGGTTCTCGTCCGAGCTATCCAAGGTCAGGTGGGAATCAAGGTTGGAATAGAGATCGTGATGATGGTTGGACAGATCGAGACCGAGATTGGCGTGATCGAGGTACAAATTGGGGATATAGAAATGGCAATAAAGATCGTTACGTGCGTCCTGATGAACGTCCAAAGCCAAACGATGATGTCTCTTCTTTAAATCAGATAGTGACGTCGCACTTGGTCTCGATAAAGCAGCTTGAGACTCAAATGGGTCAAATTTATGCTCACCTAAATTCAAGACCGAAAGGGGGTCTTCTTAGTGATACCATGGTAAATCCGAAGAATGAGGCTTGAATGCAGGGCAACGTCGTGCCACCACGTTAATTAAGGTGCTTCCTGGGAGGAAACCCAAGTTTTACATCTTGTATTTTGATAGAACGTCTCAAGCACACCTCATCCAATCCTAGGTGTAAACGATCGTTATTCAGTAGAAAACCCAACGAAGAGTTGGTGTCAAACCCACAAGGAGTGGTACGTGTCTAAAATTCTATTATGAAGTACAAACGTGGTTTAAACGGTTATAGGAATAAAAATTATCAAAAACATACAAATAAATCTAAAAGGGTGCCAACGAATGTCAGATTGGGGGTTTGGATTTGCAATGAATAGCTAAAACAACAACGAAAACAGGGGAAAATAACAATATAGAGAGGAGTTCTCGGGATTTGATCAATTATAGGCTAATTATGCTATATGGTTAATTGAAATCTAACGATGATTTGTTGAAACATTGTGGGTAGGCTGGACTTTAAGTGTAATAACTTTCTCTCGAACAATTATTACGGCTTAGGTGATTTCTTAAGAACCTCAACAATCTTAACAAGATAACCAGCCCACAACCTTAATACATCCACTCTCTTGAGCTAGATGGGTAGGATTGGATTTAAGATTCACTCTCTCGAGCTGAACCCATATTGACCCAATACCCACAAATCATTAATCAAAAGCTTTGGTCCCAAAACCTCTTTCTCAAGAAAGCTAAAAACTCAAAATAAGAATTGCATTTGCAACTACAATTCATAGATTAAAACTCAGTAAATGATTAAACCCACATTAAAAAAACAATTTCATCATCAAATAACAATACCCAAACGATAATTAGACAAATAAACATATGATCACACCCCAAGAATTCGGGTTTTAGCTACACATCATAAAAACAGAGAAAAGGTTATCAAATGCATTAGCCATATTGATCTGGGTAAGAGTCTCCAAGCCTTTACAATGCTTTCCAAGGATTAAATTCAAAGACCCACTTTCAAATCCTCCAAAATTCTACAATTAGAACTCAAAATCTGAGAGAAAACTCTAAGTCTAGAATGGGAACTGTAATATCTGGGAGAGAACTCCTCAAAATTCAATTTAAGATCCAATTTATAGTTTCCCAAAATTTACCTGAAAGTCCACTCGGTGGATTAAGTCGCGCCTCGCCGATTGGATCAGCGATCCACCGATTGCCCTCTTCCATCGCCATTTTTCATAGGCCATCAGTATCTTAGGTCGTGTAACTTTGGGCGATTCGATTAGTTGTCGCGGAATCGATCAGCGATTCAGCGATTGCCCATTTCTGTCACCAACTTGGTTTTTCCCCAGGGCTGGCATGCTGGAACTTTGGGAGAGCTAAAGAGCCACTCGGCGGTGCACCGAGTGGTCTTGGCGATCGCCAGGATTGCTTTTTCTTCACTTCTTCAACTCTTTTGTTCCTTTTTTTGTCCGGTCATGTCCTTTCCTAGCTTTTAGCCTTCATATCTGTAAATCAACACTTTAACATCAATTTAGAGCATAAAATAGGCATTTGAGGACAATTAAATTATCAAAACAAAGACCAAATGAGTTTAAATCTCGCACTCATTAACACCCCCAACTTAAACTTTTTCTTGTCCTCAAGTAAAACTCAAGATCAACAGTTCAATAAGGATGTCTACAAATAGTGCTGCATAAGACTCAACATAAATTAACACAACATGGTTCAAATTACTCATACAATGATCAATTGTGCACTCAAAGTTTCAAATTGTGACTCACCATCATCAAGAGTGCTCAAGCTCACAATGCTTGCTTCAAATGCAAGTTCAAGCTCAACAAAGGTATTCAAATGCCCTCACAACAAAGATGATTACATGCCCTCAAAACAGGCTGGAATATCTGCACTCTGGTCATCTGGGATCTCCACCGTCCTAAATAGCGAAGTAAAGTCTGTGGACTTCAGATGATCCACATCCTTTCTCATTCCAATAATATCAGCCTTCAAGGCCGTCACCTCCTCAGTAGCACCCTGTCCTCTCTCACAAACCTCTACTCTCACTGTGAGGGCATCAATAGAAGCCCTAAGAGGTGTCAATGGAGTAGTAAGAGCTCTCACAATTATCCAGGGAACCGCAGCCTCTAGCCGGGAGGCACGCACTTCAGCAGAATGGGTTAGGTGCCCCATCTTCAGAAGCATGGCCTAGGTGATCGGAGGCCTAGAAATAGGAGTACCAGCAGCAGATCTAGGGGGCGAGGGCACAATAGAAGAGCCAGGAGTGTCGAAAGGAGCAGAGCTAGAAGTACCTGAAGGCCACTGGCTGGAGTCGGCATGACTGCCTCTGCAGGTAGTGTATCAATATCAACCTCCGGGGATGTGTCCACTAGTGCTGATCTCCTCCTATCAGCCTCGTACCGTGTGTATTCGGCCTCTATACGCCGGATGTCTGTAGAAAAGGTGGGTGTAATCTCAACATCCATCTTCTGATCTCGAGGAACTCTAGCTCGGAGACATAACTATGTGATCAATACCGAGAATTGAAGAGACGTCTAGCGTTGCTTGGCCCTCATGGCCATCTCCTGCTCAATGATCAAACCCAAGTTTAGCCGCTTCCTGGCTATGATAGACTAAAGACAGGCTGCCATTGGATGGCAGAGAATTGACTCATTCTGCGATGACATGATCTTGCTGCTGATGAACTCAAACCAATATCTAGCAGCTACATTTAGGTCCTTCTTCTCTATAGGCGCTCCGGCCTCAATCCACCTCGGGGTGGTGTCAGAAATTAGGGGGGCTAGCCAACCTTTGAGGCCATCCAAAGTCTTTGATGTGATCATACTCTGGTATTCATGTATGAAGTCTGTAGCCCTCTCAAACAGAACATTTATATCATCACTGCTGCATCTGACTTTCTTCCCTCGGATCATCACGAAGTCTACCAGCTTGAAGGCACTAGACTTCTTCTTCCCCCGAGGCACCAAGTCACTGTAAGTAGCAATGAACTCCCAGACCCATGTAGGAAGGTATGGGCCACGGGGCTTGGTGAAGACCTCGAATCTATGGAACCTGAGAGTGTCCCATACTGCTGGATATCTGTCCACCACACGATTTATGGACAGTCTCTTTTCTTCTAAAATGGTCCGCAATCCCTCGGCCTTTAACCGGTTAAGTGACCGGGGAGGAGGACCCTATACAGGTGGTGCTGGGACCACCGTCTGTGCTGGAGCGGGAGGTGGAGGAGTCTGAGGCACCGGGATCCTAGATGTATCATGATGAGATTTGGAGCGTAGCTCCGCTTTTCGGGCCTATAGCAATTGATCATCCTCAGGCTCAGAGAAAGAAGCTTGAGAATCATAAGACTCTCCCTCTCTGCCGGAGTTGTACTCCGGTGTCTCAGCTATGGGCACTTTTCCCTTTCTCTTTCCTCCCTTTGTAGGTAGCTTTTTTGCCTTGGCAGTGGAAGCAGTTGCTTCCTCATTTATGACGACTCCGCATGCCCGCTTTCTGGGCGGCATGCCACTATCAGCCAGTGATGTGGAAAATAGTAGGAGCTGAAGCATTGTGCTAGTGATGTGGAAAACAGTGTTTCCTTCAGCCGGAGGTAGACGAATTGCACCAACACCACCCACTTGAATTGGGTCATATACATCATTCAGATTTCCAATTTCATCTTGGTGGCCCACTTGGCTACTATTACTCCCGTTTACACTCATATCTTCCTCTCCTAAAAATAAACAACACAAACACAAACCAAAGTAAGTCGATTCAACTATAACACAAAAAGAATACAATTCAACTTAAATAATAGAATTTCAAACAACACCACTCCCCGGCAGCGACGCCATTTTGATAGAACGTCTCAAGCACACGTCATCCAATTCTAAGTGTAAACGATTGTTATTCAGTATAAAACCCAACAATGATTTGGGGTCAAACCCAGGTGTCTAAAATTCACTTATGAAGTACAAACATGGTCTAGACGGTTATAATAATAAAAATTATCGAAAACATACAAATAAATCTAAAGGGGTGACAACGAATGTCAGATGGGGGTTTGGATTTGCAATGAACAACTCAAACAACAATGAAAAATATGGTAAAATAACAATATAGAGAGGAGTTCTTGGGATGTAATCGAATATAGGCTAATTATGCTATATGGGTATTTGAAATCTAACGATGATTTGCTGAAACATTGTGGGTAGGCTGGAATTTAAGTGTAATAGCTTTCTCTCGAACAACTATTATGGCTCAGGTGATTTCTTTCGAACATCAACAAGCTTAACAAGAAAACAAGCCCACAACCTTAATATATCCACTCTCTCGAGCTAGATGTGTAGGATTGGATTTAAGATTCTCTCGAGCTAAACCCATATTGACCCAATACCCACAAATCATTAATCAAAACCTTTGGTCCCAAAACCCCTTTCTCAAGCAAGATAAGAACTCAAAATTAGAATTGCATTTGCAACTACAATTCATAGATTAAAACTCAGCTAATGATTAAACCCATATTAACACAACAATTTCATCATCAAACAACAATACCCATACGATAATTAGACAAATAGACACATGATCACACCCCAAGAATTCGGGTTTTAGCTACACATCATAAAAATAGAGAAATGGTTACCAAATGCATTAGCCATGATCTAGGTAAGAGTCTCCAAGCCTTTATAATACTTTCCAAGGATTAAATTCAAAGACCCACTTTTAAATCCTCCAAAATTCTACAATTAGAACTCAAAAGCTAAGAGAAAACTCAAAGTCTAGAATGGGAACTGTAATATCTGGGAGAGAACTCCTCAAAATTCCATTTAAAATCCAATTTATAGTTTCCCAAAATTTAGCCTGAAAGTCCACTCGGTGGATTAAGTCGCGCCTTGCTGAGTGGAGTGGCGATCCGCCGATTGTCCTCTTCCATCGCCATTTTGCATTGGCCTTCAACATCTCAGGTCCTGTAACTTTGAGCGATCCAATTTTTTGTCGCGGAACCGATCGGCGGCCTGTTGACTGCCCATTTCTATCGCCAACTTCGTTTTTCCCTATTGCTGGAATGTTGGAACTTTGGGCGAGCTAAAGAGCCACTCGGCGGTGCGTCGAGTGGTCTTGGCGATCGCCAGGATTGCTTTTTCTTCACTTCTTCAGCTTTTTAGTTCCTTTTTTTGTCCGATCATGTCTTTGCCTTGCTCTTTAGCCTTCATAGCTGTAAATCAAAACATGAACATCAGTTTAGAGCATAAAATAGGCATTTAAGGACACTTAAATTATCAAAACAAAGCCCAAATGAGTTGAAATATCGGACTCATCATATTTGAATAACGTTTGCAGGTTGAAAGTTCAAATTTTGGGAGGAAAAGGTAATTGGGCTAGCTAAAGTCCCCTTGGCGAGCCCGATATAGCTCGCCTTTTGAACCAGCTGTAAGGATGGTTTTCTGTTAAATTCTGTGGGTTAAATTCCACTCAGTAAGGTTAATAGGCCTTGCCGATCAAGGCGTGAACTGAAGGGTTATGGGCCTTTCAACCGTTTTAAGTTCAAATCCTTTCCTTATTTTAAATTTTTCGACTCTTGCACTCTTACACTCAAACATTAGATCATATCTTTCTATTTTAATTTATGTAGGTGTCCTCTTGTGGTAAGAATTTAAAGTGTTGCCCATCCTTCTCTTTTTGCCTTAGTATTTTCGCATCTACATTGAGGTTGGTTTTCCGGAGTTGGTTTAAATTGCATAAATTGTGTTGATCATCTGTATAAGTAGTTTATAGATCTATTATTTGCCTTGATTTTGTGATAAATTGATCGTTGAAATCTAATTTTAAATCATGCTTGCCTGATAACTTGTTTAGCCTAAATTTATTTATGTTTCGCCTTTGAATTGCTTAAATTGTGTTGGTGTGCATGTTGGGTTTTGTGTGAGTGAAGCCTGAGTAACCCAAATTCTACCAAACAACTTGAATTTGCCCAATGATGGATTGGGTGACATCGTTCTTAAGGGAAAAATCATTGTTTTGTTGAATTTAGATCAAATGGGGGGATGTCTAAGTACCCCGGCATAGATAATCATTGCAGGTAAGCTTGAATTTGCGTAGAATTGTCCTTGAAATTGGTTGTCGTAGGCTATTCATAGAGAATTCGAGTTTGGGTTGGGAATATTGCACATCGGGACATTTGGCTAGCTAAATAGAGCTCACCGAATGACTCGGCGGTTCGCTAACTTACCCCCCATATCGCCGTTTTGACATGTAATGTTGGTAATTAGTTCTATGACTTTCGACAATACGTTTGTGCTCACCGAGTTCACTCAGTGACTCACCGAATAAATTTGATCTCACCTTTCTGATTCCAATATTGGTTGATTATTTCTGTAACTTTTGGCAAGGGACTTTCTGATCGCTGAGTGAACTAGGTGACTTGCAGAATGGTCTTTGGTCTCACCCTTTTGTGATGAATATGTGATGAATTGTTCTGTAACTTTCGATTAGCCCTCTATTGCTCACCGAGGTTTGGTGAGTTTTCCTTCAAGTTTTAAAAAAAAGGTATTTCGCTAACCCTTTGCATCTGAATGTGTTTTATTGGTGTTTTTCTACAGATATGGCTACACCGAAGCTTCATGTAAGAGGTCCAGCACCGCAAAAGAAGGCAAAAGGGGTTATAATCACAGCGGAGGTCACACCTCCCCCGAGCTACTTGGGCTAAACCTCCTCAGGGGAATGTTAAAGAAAGGGGGAAGAAGCAAGTAGTAGAAAGTTCAAGTTCGAGGTCGAGTTCATCAGACAACATGGGCATCGACTCCACCTATATCACCTCCATTAAGTCTCAGAGGGAGGATGTTTCGGGGTGCAGGACACCAATACATACACCGGCAACTTAGGGAGAGTTGCTCAAACGAAAACACTCAGAACTCCAATCCAAGGCAGTTCATGATCCTTTGGCTAGCTTGCCAGCACTCCCGACACAACACCTATAGCAGCATAGGCAACTCAAGTTCCTCCAACCCCAATACCTCCTCCTCGGTCCATGAACAGACTGAAAGTCACTGGATTGCAGACTATTTTAGAGGGAAAGCGATTGTCTTCAGATGATGTTGTGGACAGGTGTCCGGTTGTGTAGGAGACGCTCCATTTCCACGAGTTTAAATAGTTAACCAACCCCCGAAATCTATATGTTCCTTTATGGATTTGGAGTTTTATGCAGTTTATGCATAGTTGATCCCGAAAGGGAAAAAGAAAGATGGGTCAATGGAACCGGTCAATTTTGTTGAGTGCATGGTAAGATGGTAATGTGCAGGGAAACTGATATTAATGATATGTTGAACTGCACTACATGCACTATTCATTCTTTGGTTGATAAGGTAAACACCAAAACATTGGATGACTTGAAGTTGTGGTTGGCCCTATTGCTGAGTGATGCTACTCCTCCATGGCTAGAGACGGGAAACGGTGATTGAGAAGAAATACTTGAATGTAACTGCTCGGTGTTGGTTTGGTTTCATCTCCAACACTTTAATGGCTTCACAGAATGAATCGATCACCCGACATCTAAAGGCTGAACTGCTGGGGTGTATTATTAATTGGAAGGAGCTAAATCTCGGGGCCATAATTTCACCAGAGATGGTGATGACGGAAAAACAAAACCAACCTCATTGCCATTTCCAGTACTTATTAGTGACTTGTGTCGCCGATCTGGTGTGCGCTTTGTGGCGAAGACGGATACTGAGGTGACTACTACATCGTCTACTGATATTCAGATGATTGAAGCTGAGTACACGAAAGATGAGGCACAAAGAAAGAAGAAGGCTCTGGTAGACAATTCTACAATGGTCGATGTAGAGGCCATGGAGGCCCACACTACTCAGTTAACTTTGGCAGTTGAGCCGATAGGTATACCCATCTCCTCCACCTCTACTACACCTGCTCGTGCTTGTAACACCCCGTATTTTAGTAGGCCAACTAGGGATAAGTTAGAAGCCTAAAATTCAAGGCTAGAGGGCATGAGCCAAGGCAAAGGGGCATGGGCCAAGGCTGCAGCTAAGGCTGCCCCAAGATACCAAGGCACTGCCCTAGACCACGAGAGCCTTCACGGCTCGTGGTGCCACCCGTGGTGGTGAGGCAGTAGCTCACCAAGGCTGCCCCAAGGTTGGCTCACCTTCACGAGCCACTTCACGGCCAGTGGTGAAGACCACGGCTCGTGGGAAGGATCGTGGGGTTTCCTTCACCTTGAGGGGATTTTTTTCAAGGTAGCATAGCTACTGGTCAAGGGACCACGGGCACCTTCAAGGGCCATGGTACCCTTGACGGCTCGTGAACATGGGCGTGGTGCCTGGGAGTGGAGTGCCAAATTAAGGGTAAAATGGGAAATTCCTATTTAGGTGGTTAATAAGTGAGGTCATTTTGTATGGACTTAGTACACCTATATAACCTATTTTAACCGTTTAACCACCCCAATTAAGTCATTATTTCCCAAGACGCAAACAAAATCCCCAAAAGCTCTCCTCCCAAATATTTCGCTCTCTAAAACTTGAAGAAAAAGATAGAGCTTGAAGCTAGGTCAAGAACAACACTCCATTGTTGCAAGCTTTGTGAGGTTTTATAATCAAGGTGTGATAGCTTATTCATCAATGGATTCTTCAATCTATGGAGGCCCCTAGAATTCCCCCAATTGTGAAGATGAAATCCCCAATTCAAGTTAGGGTTTCTTCAATGTTGTGGGTTATGTTGTATGTTGACCCAATTGAGTGAGTATTGATTGTTTATGATAGAATTAGTAGTGAATGAAGTTGTTGTGAATAAATTACATGTTTTCTATGCCAAACCCCAGTCTAATTGATGAAATTGAAGTAATGTGGATTTATGCCTTGTGAAGGGAAATTGAGAATTTCATAGAATCTTTTAGAATTGATGATATGTATAGTAATTGTTCAAGAATAGAAGCATGTAAACATGAATTGAATTAGTTTAAAGTACATATGATGGATCATGACAAGTAATGATTGAGATTGAGTCTTTATGATGAGATATGACCAGAATTGCTTAATAATGAAGTTTATGACTAGAATACCTTGTGATCTAGATATGTATGATGATTGTAAGCGGTAAAGCTTTGAGATTAAGGCTTGTAGTCATGACTGTTGATCACTAGGGCTTTGAGAGTAAAGCTAAAATGATGAACTATGTATGTTAAGACTATGAGAGTAAAGTCTATATGATAATAGAAGATTAATGGATAGAATTATGGTAGAAGGCCTTTACCTACCTAATCTATCTTATGAATGTTTGAATGGATAAAGTGATAGAATCACTTGAAAATGGATTGATTGTTAAGGACATCCTTCCATGAGATATGAATATTAAGTAAGGTTTAATAACTAATCTAAGGGGTGTATGATTGACCCCAAGTGGATATTGACAATGAGATGGAAGTTCACACATAGTCGGGTTCGGGCTCCAAGATAAAGGAGAACCACACCTAGTCGAGCCCGGACATCCAAAGAAAAAGGGAGACCTTTATATAGTAGTGTCCGGGTTTCCTCAAAGTAGGTCTCATGAGATGGAAGCCTTCACCTAGGGGAGTTTGGGTTTCTAGTAGCAATCTCCGTATCAAAGGAACTAAGACGTGCTTAAAGAAGTATCTCCTAGTGTTCACAAGAAAGATGAACTAAGACATACTTAGAGAGGCATCTCATAGTGTTCAAGAGTAAAATTAACTAAGACATACTTGAAGAGGTATCTCCTAGTGTTCAAAAGAAATAATGAACTAAGACATGCTTGATGAAGTATCTCATAGTGTTCAAGATAATTATGAACTTAGACAAGCTTAAAGAAGTATCTCATAGGGTTCAAATTAATGAGGAACTAAGATATATTCTTAATGAAGTGTCTTATAGTGTTCCAAGGTTTCAAGAGAGGGACAGGTCCCCAACTAATGAGTTTATATGATGGCCTAAAGTGATACTTAGTATGTGTAGGATTATGGTATCTTATCCATGCATTGCACAGGTATGACTTGAAGCTACTTATGAAGTGTTCTCTTATATGATGTAAGCTTAGCTTGGATTGTTGCTATAGTTGCCTTCCATGATATGTTTGACTAAAGGTGAAGATTCCCTTATCTATGAGAATTAAGCTAAGGATGATATCAAAGTATGGTAAGTATGATTATGATGACCTAAAAGTGGTACTTAGTATGGATGGGATTATGGGGTCTTATACATGCATTGCACAAGTACACTTGGAGGTTACTTATGAAGTGGTTCTCTTATGATATGAGGGTCTAAGTATTGACTATGTATATGGACTATGTTTTATGCTGACTTATGTTCACATTATGTGAATGCTGGAGATTATGCCTATGTACATGTTGTTATCTCTTCTGCTTGTGACTTATGTCATATGTTGGCTAACTCTTATGTTATGCTCTTATGATGTTATGCTAGCTATCATATTTAGTAAATTTTGTAATAACGCATACTCTTACCTACATTCTTATCAAATGTAGGGTTCGGTGATATTGAGTTCGATCCCCGTGGCTAGGTTTCTAGTAGAGCAAGGAGTTGAAGATTTGGTGAGTCCTCATAGCATCGAGGATTTGATCACCTTTCCTTTATGTCTTTTCTTTTATGTTTGAGACTATTGTATGGGCTGCGTCCCAAAGTTTTATTCAAGTGGTTTTAGATGGTTTGAGACAAAGTGTTATAGACTTCCGCTTGCTTTTATAAAGACTTGGATTGTATGGAAAAAGTTTTAAAATTTCCGGATCATTTCTATTTACTTTATGTTATGTTATGCTAAGTGGCTTATGTTAGGCCTTTCGGGATCTAGTACGCCATGTTACATCTAGGGTGTACCCCTGGGTCGTGACAAACTTGGTATTCAGACCACAAGGTTTAGAATGATTCTAGGATTGTCTCAAAACCACGTCTAGTAGAGTCTTGTTCATAAGTATGAAGCGTGCCACATTTACGAATATGAAGCTATTAGATGATTAGGAAACTTCACTTCTTCATTCTCTAAAGGGCCATAGAGTTTAACTCTATAAGGTCTTTCTCCTAATCCGTGCCCTATGGTTTTCAGGGTATGGCTAATACAAGGGCAATTGATAGAAGGAATGAGGAAGACAATGTGGATCAAGAGGTTCCTCTCGAAGCTCCTCCCCAAGCTCCAATTGACCCTATAGGGGAGAATGTTACTCATGCATAATTTAGGGTGACTCTTCAAGTTTTGGCTCAAGCCATAACAACTCAAGCTCAAGCCATGACGGCCTAAGCTAATAGAGAAGTGTTTGCTCCGCTGAACCCAAATATGAATTTTGCGGCTTTAAGAGTGAGGAACTTTATGAGGATGAACCCTCCGGAGTTTTATGGCTGCAAAGTGGAAGAGGATCCTAAGGAGTTTATAGATGAGGTTTATAAAGTGCTTGCTATTATGGGCGTGACTTCGGTAGATAAAGCGGAGCTAGCCGCTTACCATTTGAAAGATGTTGCTCAAGTATGGTACAATCAATGGAAAGATAGGAGCGGGGCCAATAAAGTGGGAAGCGTTCAAACTAGCGTTTCTTGATAGGTTCTTTCCCGGAGAGTTGAGAGAAGCTAAGGTGTGTCCGACATGGTAGCAAAAGAATGTCGTACGGCAATGCTCCTTCATGATATAGATATCTCACGTCTTATGGTGTATGCCCAACAAATGGAGGAAGATAAACTCAAGGAATAGAATAGAGAGGCAAAAAGATCAAGGACCGGTAAAGGGAACATTTCTAATGCAAAGTCCGAGGGACAAGGTCGACCTAGGGTCAAACAAAGATATTCCGTTCAAGCTTCCCCCAATACCCCTAGTTTTAACGAAGAGAAAGGTAGTGGGTCTCCATTACCTAAGCCTACTTGCACCAAATGTGGAATGAATCATCATGGTAAGTGCCTAGCTGGCATGGATGGTTGATATGGTTGTGGAAAAAGTGGGCACAAAATGAGGGATTGCCCGATGCTTAAGGCTAAGGGAAGGGAGGAAAATCAAGTTGCTTCTAGTGGTTCGGATAAGAATGCCCAAAAGAAGAATAGGTTCTATGCTTTTCAAGCTAGAGATGAACAAGAGTGACATCTTGATGGGACTACCGGTATGTGTTTTATGTTTTACTAGATTCCGGTATTGGTTAGCCTTTTGTGACTTGATGTGTTAGACATTGAAGTTGTCTTTAGTATGAATGGTGCTTAGAAAATTCGTTGAGGCTTGCTCCCAAGGGGGATATGGTGTGCTTAGATAACAAGGTCATTGTGTGTTTATGTGTTGCCATGATTTCCTTATATGATGCATGTTCATGAAAGCTTGTGATTTGAAAGAAAAAAATGAGTTTACATGATTTATTTCCTCATGTTGTAGTGCATTGAGTAGAGTTGCCTATAGAACTTCATGAGATGAATAGATGAGCATGCCTTAGTTCGAAGTTGAGAGATTCCTCCTTAAATGAATGCTTTTTTTAGAGTAAATTGCATATAAGCTCCATCAGTGTATGTGGAGCATGTTTAGCTTGGAGATGAAGTTCCTCCTTTGTTTATGTGCATTTATATGAGTTGCATGCATGATGGGTTGCTAGTCTAGAGTCGTGGCCTTAAGAAGTGCCTAGAATCATCATTCGAGGATGGATTTTCCCAAGGGGGAGATAATGTAACACCCCGTAGTTGAGTAGGCCAACTAGGGATAAGTTAGAAGGCTAAAAGTCAAGGCTAGAGGGCATGAGCAAAGGCAAAGGGGCAAGGGCCAAGGCAAGAGCCAAGGCTGCCCCAAGCTGCCAAGGCACTGCCCTAGACCACGAGAGCCTTCACGGTTCATGGTGGACACTACGACTTGTGGTGGTGAGGCAGTAGCTAACCGAGCCTGCCCCAAGGTTGGCTCACCATCACGAGCCACTTCACGTCCAGTGGTGAAGACCACGGCTCGTGGGAAGGCTCGTGGGCTTACCTTCACCTTGAGGGGACTTTTGTCAAGGTAGCATGGCTACTAGTCAAGGGACCACGGGCACCTTCAAGGGCCGTGGTACCCTTGAAGGCTCGTGAACATGGGTGTGGTGCCTGGGAGTGGACTGTCAAATTAAGGGTAAAATGGGAAATTCCTATTTAGGTGGTTAGTAAGTGAGGTTGTTTGGACTTAGTACATCTATATATGCTATTTTAAGACTTTAACCACCCCAATTAAGTCATTATTTCCAAATACCCAAATAAAATTCCCAAAACCTCTCCTCCCAAATATTTTGCTCTTTAAAACTTGAAGAAGAAGATAAAGCTTGAAGCTAGGACAAGAACAACACTCCATTATTGCAAGCTTTGTGAGGCTTCATAATCAAGGTATGATAGCTTATTCATCAATTGATTCTTTGATCTATGGAGCCCCCTAGAATTCTCCCAATTGTGAAGATGAAATCCCCAATTCAAGTTAGAGTTTCTTCAATGTTTTGGGTTATGTTGTATGTTGACCCAATTGAGTGAGTATTGATTTTTTATGATAGAATTAGTAGTGAATGAATTTATTATGATGAAATTACATGTTTTCTATGCCTAACACTAGTCTAATTAATGAAATTTAAGTAATGTAGGTTTATTCCTTGTGAAGGGAAATTGAGAATTTCATAGATGATCTACTAGAATTGATGACATGTATAGTAATTGTTCAAAAATAGAAGCATGTAAACATGAATTGAATTAGTTTAAAGTATATATGATGGATCATGACTAGTAATGATTGAGATTGAGCCTTTATGATGAGACATGACTATAATTGCTTAATAATGAAGCTTGTGACTAGAATACCTTGTGATCTAGATATGTATGATGATTGTAAGAGGTAAAGCTTTGAGAGTAAGGCTTGTAATCATGAATGTTGATCACTAGGTCTTTGAAAGTAAAGATAAAATGATGAACTATGTATGTTAAGACTTTGAGAGTAAAGTCTATATGAGAATAGAAGATTAATGCATAGAATTGTGGTAGAAGGCCTTTACCTACCTAATTTATCTTATGAGTGTTTGAATGCATAAAGTGATAGAATCACTTGAACATGGATTGATTGTCAAGGACATCCCTCCATGAGATATGAATGTTAAGTAAGGTTTAATAACTAATCTAAGGGGTGTATGCTTGACCTCAAGTGGATATTCACAATGAGAAGGAAGTTCACACATAGTCGGGTCCAGGTTCAAAGATAAAGGAGAACCACACCTAGTTGAGTCCGGACTTCCAAAGAAAAAGGGGGACCCTCACATAGTAGAGTCCGGGTTTCTTCAAAGTAGGTCTCCTGAGATGGAAGCCTTCACCTAGTGGAGTTCGGATTTCTAGTAGAAATCTCTGTATCCAAGGAACAAAGACATTCTTAAAGAAGTATCTCCTAGTGTTCACAAGAAAGATGAACTAAGACATACTTAGAGATGCATCTCATAGTGTTCAAGAGTAAAATGAACTAAGACATACTTGAAGAGGTATCTCCTAGTGTTCAAAAGAAATAATGAACTAAGACATGCTTGATGAAGCATCTCATAGTGTTCAAGATAATAATGAACTTAGACATGATTAATGAAGTATCTCATAGGGTTCAAATTAATGAGGAACTAAGATATGCTTAATAAAGTGTCTCATAGTGTTCCAAGGTTCCAAGAGAGGGACTAGTCCCCAACTAATGAGTTTGTATGATGGCCTAAAGTGATACTTAGTATGGGTAGGATTATTGTATCTTATCCATGCATTGCACAAGTATGACTTGAAGCTACGTATGAATTGTTCTCTTATATGATGTATTCTTAGCTTGGATTGTTGCTATAGTTGCCTTCCATGATATGTTTGACTACAGGTGAAGATTCCCTTGTCTATGAGAATTAAGCTAAGGATGAGATCAAAGGATTGTAAGTATGATTATGATGATCTAAAAGTGGTCCTTAGTATGGATGGGATTTTGGGGTCTTATCCATGCATTACACAAGTATACTTGGAGGTTACTTATGAAGTGGTTCTCTTATGATATGATGGTCTAAGTATTGACTATACATATGGACTATGTTTTATGTTGACTTATGCTCACATTATGTGTATGTTGGAGATTATGCCTATGTACATGTTGTTATCTCTTATGCTTATGACTTATGTCTTATGTTGGCTAACGCTTATGTTATACTCTTATGATGTTATGCTAGCTATGATATTTAGTATATTTTGTAATAACGCATACTCTTGCCTACATTCTTATCAAATGTAGTGTCCGGTGATATTGAGTTTGATCCCCGTGGCTAGGTTTCTAGTAGAGCAAGGAGTTGAAGATTTAGTGAGTTCTCATAGCATCGAGGATTTGATCACCTTTCCTTTATGTCTTTTCTTTTATGTTTGAGACTATTGTATGGGCTGCGTCCCAAAGTTTTATTCAAGTGATTTTAGATGGTTTGAGACAAAGTGTTACAGACTTCTGCTTGATTTTATAAAGACTTCGATTGTATGGAAAAAGTTTTAAAATTTCTGCATCATTTTTATTTACTTTATGTTATGATATGCTAAGTGGCTTGTATTAGGCCTTTTGGGGCCTAGTACGCCATGTTACATCTAGGGTGTACCCCTGGATCATGATAGTGCTACTGTTTCCCGTCCCCCCTAACACAGGCCATGGTATATAAAATCGGAAACCTTGCCTATTTGACCAATGTTAGGGCCTCGAGAGTGTTGAGACCGTTGTGCCTTCTATGATCATTCGAGCGATAGGAGCGGCATCGACTCCCATTCGGGAGGAGTTGAGAGCAGTGTAGAAGATGGTCATGGCCACCGAGGCAGCATTGGATGCCCTCAGTGCTCGCGCTGAGGTATGCGAGATGTCTGATCGTAGCTCTGCGGATGTGACAGCTTTGAAGGCTGATATTACCGGTCTACGAAGTGATGTGGATGAGCTGAAGTTCATCGATATCTTGATGTTGTGGGGAACTGTTGATATTTTCGAGGACCCCAGTGTGGTTATGCCAGCTGTTCCTGAGATTCCTCCAGCTATTTTGACCGGAGATGTTATTATGTCTGATGATGGAGAGATTGACACACTAGATACATATGAGGAGAAGCTAGAGGCTCGTGAGGACGTAGTGTTCAAGGATCTAGAGGACTTGGAGGGCGATTTGGTATGGGTGGCTACGAAGGCCTTACTGCGTGACACATCCCTAATTGGCTCTAGCGGATCTCAACCCACAGAGGAGATAGTTGCACAGACCTCCAAAGCTGGAGTCGATCCGGGCACTAATGCCCAGATTGAGGTCACCCCAGATGTGCAGATTTCACCTTAGGCCTAGCCTGGCAGGGGGATTTTTACTCTCCCTCCATTTACTTTCATTTTGATACATTCAGTTTTTTTATTGTACATTGAAGACACTGTGTAGTTATTTTGGTGGAGGCGAAGGTATTTTTATACCTATCCTTTTGGTTATTGATATTTTGTTTTTTTAGTGTTTTTTTCGAACTTCTCCTAGTTGCTTACATGTGAATGAATGTTGGAATTATTTCACTGGTTTCTCTCCTGACTGTGTGATTGTTTCTGATTGTTGTTCTCTTGCACATTTGAATGTCGGTAACGATCAATATCGATGACTTAAATAGTGCTCTTGATGAACGACATGTTTGTGCAAGTCCAACGAGGAAATTTGAGTTGCATAAGTCATGTGTGAATTCTTAACATCTCATTTTGACTAGTTGGATTGTCGAAGTGAGTCTTGTAATGATCGTTACACGCGAGCTTAATTTGTGGAGTCATGATCGATGATTATGTTGATTGTGGGGAGATTTACTTGAAATATGTGCAGGGTAATACCTAGAACTTGCCCCTTGGTCCAATTGACTAACTTTTGTGAATGAAGGAAATGATCTTAGGCATGAATTTTTGAGAGTGAACCTAATTGTTATACCTTTGTGTGACCACCTTGTGAGCGTGTGAACCTAGCTTGGCACCATTTGAGCCTAACCTTTTCTTTGGATGAAACATGAACACCAATGTCCTTATGCTCCGCAACTTAAACCTGCGTGAAACATTGGTTTGTTTGAATAGCAAACTTAGGTCAAAAGCCTAAGTTGGGGGTGTGGTAAGAATGAGGAAAGAAATCGAGCAAGAAGTTCATGAAGCTCATCCTTGGAAACTTGTGTTAAAGAAAAAGATGGAACCTCTCCATTTAAAAAAAAAAGAGAGAAAAAGGCGAAATGATAAAATTGTATCCATTGAACAAGGTTGTGGAAATAAAAAGGGGTGTTCGATGAGATATACAAAAAAAATTGTGTGCTTGAATAGGTCAAGGATGAGTTGTGAAAGATGAAAAGAATGAAAGAGAAAAAGAAGAAGTGAAATTTGAGCCATGCTTTATAAAGGTAGAAGTCACTAAGCCAAAATGACCATACCCGTACCCTCAGCCCTATTACAAGCCTTGAAAGACCTTTTTTTATCTCGCATGAGCCAAGTGATGTGTTCGTTGGAAAATACGGGCAAGCCTATGGGTAAAATGGTGCATGTTTTTCTCCTTGGGAGTGTGAGAGTTGATTTCAATTCCTAAATTGTATTCCTTGATTGGCTTTCTGAGAGCATGAAATCATTCTTTATGTGAGGGAATTTGAATACTCTTGTTGAGCATAGATTTGCATTTGAAGTAAGAATTGTGAGCTTGAACTCTATTTGATGATGGCTAGTCACAGTTTGAAACTTTTAGTGCACAATTGAGTATTGCATGTGTGAATTGAACCTTGTGTGAATTCATGTTGATTCTCAAGGAACACTATTTGTAGACATCCATGTTGGCCTGGTTGATCTTGTGTTTTACTTGAGGACAAGCAAAATTTTAAGTTGGGGTGTTGATGAGTCGGGAATTTCGACTCATTTAGGGCTTATTATTCAATGAATTAGTATCCTTAATGCCTAATTTGTGCTCATAACTGATGTTAATGTGTTGATATGCAGAAGGTTTAATAGCAAGAAAAGGACATTACGATGCGAAAAGGAGAAAAAATGTTGGAAAAGCTAAAGAAAAGAAAAGCTGGAGCTCGCAATGGCCACTCGGTGACTCGATGAGTGAGCCTCCAGCTCCCCAAAAGTTCCTGAACAGTAGCCCATGTATCAAGTCAACTTGGTGAGCAAAGGGTTATTCGGTGACACGCCGAATGGATAGGCGATCTCGATCCTGCTTCCCTGATCTTCCAAAACAATTGGATACATGAGCCGCAATAAAAAGGTGAGAGGAAGTGCAACTCGGTGGATCACCGAGTTGATCGGCGATCCTGAATAACCTCGCCAATTGGACTCCGTGTTGACTTATTGGGAACGTATAAATTAATTTTTTTGGAGAAGAATAGGATTTCCTAGAGAGTGTATTCCCTAGACTTTGAGAGTTTTCACATTTTACATTATTAAACATTCTCGGAGAATATTTGGATCTTTGATTTGAGGTTTTTGGATTCTAGCTTTAATTTTGGCGTTGGGTATTGCAGATTGTTAACAATTCTGATGGATAATCTTTTTGGTAACGATTTCTTACTTTTTGCTATGTTTGGTTAAAACCCCTTACCATAGGGGTGTGATCATGTAGTTGAATGTATTATTTAGCTTATGTGTATTGTTATTTGCTGAAATTAATGTGATTTTGAAATAGGTTCAATTATTTGTTCGTGTTTTAATTGATGAACTGAAGTTGCACATTCGGTTCTAGATTAGTTCTCTATGCCTTCTTGAGAAAGAGGTATAGGGTAGAATGAATGATTGCTAATTGTATTGATTTGCATCTTTATAACCCAGCTTGAGAAAGTAGGTTAATTAAGGAATTGGGTTGATTGGTATTGTTAAGCTTGTTGAGGGTCGAGGGAACTCACTTGAAACATGATAGTTGATTGAGAGATGATTATTGTATTCAAAACCTATCTTACCCATTGAGATTCAACAAATTGTAGCAATTAGTAATCACCTATTAAGTGAAAGTAGCAACGATTGATCACATTCCTAAAGTCCTCACTCTAATCGTTCAAATCTTGTGTTAATTGTTGTTGTTAGAACTTAGTTACTAAATCCCGCCCTTTTGATATTGATAACTAAAGCTTCGAGATTTATTTTATGTTACACAATCCTTTACCTCTACAAAATATTAGAACAGGTCTTTACTTAATAATTGAATTCTTTACTGTATCACTCCATGTGGGATCAACCCCAACTCATCGTTGGGTTTATACTTGTTAGCGACCACCTACTCTTTGAATTGAAACAAGTGTAGTTGCGCGATATAAATATGTACAAATATTTTATATTTATATATATATATATATATATTACCTTAAAAGCATGAACTCCTAACTTGAATGTTAAATTACTATAATATCCCTAACTTAGGTTGTAACTTTTTCGATGAGTTGTGACTTTTCTGATAAGTTGTGACTTTTTTCAAGGGGTTATAATTTTTTGATGACTTTTGACTTTTCCAAAGAGGTGTGACTTTTTCAATAAGTTGTGACTTTTTCAAAGTGTCGTGACTTCTCGGAAAGGTCATGACTTTTCAGATAAGGCACAAAAAATACTTGTTCATACTACCCTTTGTTGACTATAAATAGAGGGCCTTCCTCTCATTTTTCAACCAAAATTTCTTTTATTCTTCTACTCTTCTTTTTCTTGCATTTTTTAAAATTTCGTGTGATTTATTGTCTTTGAGTGAGTTCGAAGTTTAGCGGAATATAAGGTACCACTATTTTTTTGAAGTAAATCGTTCTATGATCCTAAGAAAGTATATGCCATAACCTCGAGTACTTGAGGAAAATAATTTTGATGATATAATAATTATTTTTTTACTTAATATATACATTAGTATGTAATGTTCCAATATATGAAGTTAACATGTTGTTGTCTAAATTCATTTGTTTTTATTAACTATTTCTCTTGTTATGTAGATATATACTTCTGAATAACTTTTTCCAAAATTATTAGACTTCTCAAGAGTTAGATAATTATACGATTTATTTTTTTGATGCTCAAGACAAAAGAATGGCTTTATTTATTAATGTTACTTTTGTGATTTAGATTGTCAGGAAGTTTGCTTCAAAATAGTTATTAATATATAAATATTTCCATTTTGTTTTACTTATTTACTATTTCTTAAAATTTTGGTTTGTGGCATTGGCTTTGAGGATAATTTTTCAACTTGGATAGACTATTCTATATATATATATATATATGGGTAGGTAATTGTATTTAAATTAAAGTATTATATATTTCATGAATGTATTATCAAACCAAGAATCTCTTCTAAGTTCAAAATATATTATTTTATAATGTTTTGAATTTAAAAAAAAAAAACTCACAACAAATGTTAAAATATGTGAATATATATGAATCATTTAAAGGTTAATCATTTACAAAATAAATTTTATATTCAGTAATATGAAATAAATATTTTTATTTTGTCCCTACACTAAATTAAACTCTAATTACTATAAAAAAATAGTAACAGTAATTGAAGGTCCTATTTATTTATGGAAGTATAAAATTTATTAGAAATTCACCCATTGAACATTAATTCCTTAGTTATAAATTAGAAATTCTCTTAGTTATTACTAATTATTGCAAATGTCATTCACACTCTTTAACACTCTTTAGTTATAATATTATGAAATCTCATAGTTATTACATTAATTATTTCTATATTTCATCTTTCCTTATATTAACCTTTGACCAATAATTTTTCATATTATTATACCGCCCCTATATATGTGATAACACGGTGTTGTTATTTTTTCTTGGACGAATCATGCTTGGTTGAATATATTGAAAATCGTTTAAAAGTATATGAACTATATCTTTGTTGGGTGTAAGATAAACATGTGAATTTATATATGATTTCACAGATAGAATATATTCTTTAATTTAAATTTTAGTTTTTTCGGTAACAAAATGAAAATCTTTCTCAGTTAACTATGGACTGTGAAATAACTATCTCTGATTTATGTACACAGTTAACCGAGAAGTCAAATATGAGAGCCAACAACAAAAACATCATATATTATGTTATAAGGTATAAATAAAAATTAATATACAAAAAATAGTTCTAAAAAATAAAATATAGTTGTTCTCTTCACATGTTCGTATGACATCTAAATAGTTTAACGTGGAATACACGTGTAAAGCACATCTGGTTAGATGAAAATAATAATGCACAACAAATATCATATATAAGGTAATATTAGTGAGATACGACTAAATACATGATTGAACCCCATCAAATTGAAATAAATATATATTTTTATTGCATTTAACTAATAAAAAAATTCATTGACCATCTTCATAGGTTCGCGTGAATAAGAGATATATATGACGATCCACATTGAACATTCACAAAAAATCTGGAATATTATTTTGTGCAAAACTTATTATTTAAATCTTTGCTTAAATAAGCAATACTATTTACTATAACATATATTTTCTGAACTAGTAATCACGTGCAACACACGTGTTCAAAAACTAGTGTGTAATATATATACAAAATTTCATTAATTGATTATTTTAAAAGTAATAATTACAAATTAAATAAAATAAATGATGATTTTCCATCTACAATGTGTAAAAAGAAAACAAAAAAAGAATCCTACAAACACTACACCATTTCCCACGAATGATCACTTTTAAAAAAATATTTTTATTTTTTTAAAGTGTTTTGTTTTTTAATTCGTTATTTATTGTTTAATATATATATATATATATATATATATAAAGACAGTGTAGTCCATTTTATTGTCTCGGGCCCAATAAGCAATTAAAAATAATTTAAAACTCACGCTCAAGAGTAGCTGTCAACAATCCATACAAAATAAACACGCGGCAACCTAAGTTTCACACTACCTAGAAGTCATTTCTAACGATACTAAATGATACCAAAATTAAAGATATGCCTAATCTAAGGTTTTCCAGTTAAAAGCTACAATAAACAACCGAAGGAATGCCATATATTGAATAAGGATCAAGAAGCGTAAACTAATCTTAAATTTCAACCTAACATGCGATAATACTCAATAAATAATGAAAGAAACTAAACCATGTCTAAGAATAGTGAAAGTGTAACGTACCTCAAGCCTGTTACAACACACGAACCTCTGCTCTGGAGCTTTTCCTTTCCAAAGGGCCTCCACATGATACCACACTATGAACAACATGGAAGGAATGCCAAAACAAGCAAACTAATAACCATATAAATATATGAAATCAAAATGGAAAAACATGCACAAAACACAATCATGGGACCTATATACACAGTCTAAAAATTGACTCTAACATGAGGTCCTACACAGCTCAAGCAACTTATTATTCGAAAATGGGCACAATCTGAGCAACAATCAGGCCAAATCAAAGCCCACCATTAATTAGGTCAAGTGAATCACAGATGGAGAATTAGGAGGAAATTGTTGGATTTTACCAAGTTTTACAGAGGATTTCTCAATCTCGGAAAGTGGCCATGTTGTTTTCGGATGCAACCCACCAAGAATAACTCAAATCCACCAAGAAATGCTCTCTATTTCGCCAAAAGACCAAGTCTTTAAATTGAGTTTGCATGGTGAAAATTACTATTAAATCTTATAACAGCCAGGTGATAAACCCCTCGCAAAAATGGAGGCTTGCCTTCAAACATGGAGGTCAGCCATGTTGACCCTTCACAAATGCGGCAGGAGGCCTGCGAGTGCAAAAGCCTAGGACAACAACCCTCGGTGATCGTGGAAAGACTCATGCCAATATGGAGATCTCGACAAACAACCCTCCGCGAATGTGAGGCTTACATCATGAACGTTGAAGACGCATGAAATGCTCCCTGCGAATGCCGGCCAAGCATTGCATCAGAAGTTCACCAAGAATGGGGAATTCCCCGGATGGGAGCTTACGATTCATTCGGAAGACTGTGAATGAAAACAGATTATGCAACCCAATAAAAAGTGATATTCCAAACTAAACGGAATTGAATAAAACCAACATATATCATCTCGTAAAAATGTTAACCCAAGTCAAAACTTATAACGAAACACCAAACAAAATGACAAAAGCCACTAACTCATCCAAAAACACCTTAGGATAAAAACCAAAGGTCGTTCTAGATCAAACTCGACATTTTGGAGATAACTACACTGATGGAATTTCCATCTGAGCCAGTAGTCAAACTTTGGCCAAAAATTTAAATCTAAAACATCTAATGGCACAAACATAAAATGAAAGTCTCGAAACCCAAACAAACCACACTACTAGACAAAAAATACCTTTCGAAGATGATGGAATTGACATAATCCTCATTCAACATCACACTTTCATGATGTCTACTAAAGTCAACACTCTTTTATTTTGAAAAAGCTCCAAAACAAAAAACTTAGCTCAAACACTCCCAAACACCTTGGAAAATGTGCCACCTAATGCAATACCACACAAGAGCTACAACTAAGCTATGTGAAGGGAAAAATAGTTAAAGTATGAAAAAATACAGAAACAACCTCGAGGGTCATTAAATTCATTTTCTATCTCTGAATTCTAATTTGACGGCAGTGATTTACTAAGTCTTGAATTACAAAAGCATACCTCTTAAAAGTGTAGAAAGAAGTGAAATAGAAAATCAGAGAACAAAAAAAATATTTAGGTTGTCAGTATGGAGAAGAAGAAGAAAAGGATGACGACGTATTAATGCCGATCTCTAGGATTGAGGAGAAGAAGGTCTAAGTTAGATGTAAGAAGGCCATAAGTATATGAAGTAACACGTCTTTTCATGAAATAATATTTTTCTTTGATCGAAGTGACTATACATTTTTTTTAAGAAAAAAAAAACATTTTCCATTCGATGTTGTTCCCTTACTTTCAATATGTTTCTTTCATGAAACATTGTTTTTTTACTAAGAAAAGAGTTTTGCATGAAACAATGTTTTTCTTTAAAAAATGTTTTTCATGAAATAAACATAAGATTGTATGTCTCATTATTTTATTTGATGTTGTTTCCTTACTGTCTATGTGTTTCTATTCCGTGTAATAGCTTGTCGGTTTGGGTTATGGGCTATGTGTTTGGCTTACCTACTGATTTTGTTAGTAGGTGTTATCATGACCTAAGATTTCAGGTCGTGACAATCATTAAACTTTGAACTTGGGAGGGGGAGGGTATTATTTTCGAGTGAAAAAAACAGTAAAAATCATAAAATAGAGAAAAATAGATGAGTGAGAAGTTTTAGATAAGAAAAGAAATAATCAAAATTCTAAGAGAAAATAATGAAAGAACTGTGAATTTCTAATCATGGAGTGGTTTTAAGGAAAAGGAAAAATTACATAAAAAGAGTTAATTACAGAAAAAAAAAAGAAGAGAAAATTTGGTAGAGAAGAAAATATACGTATGGAAAGGAATTTATAAATAGAGAAAAAGAGAAAACAAAAAGGAAAGAAAGAACCCTATTTTGAAACAGTTGATAAATTATAAAGGAGAAAAAAAGAACAATAACATAATAGATTTTTCCTTTTAAAGGAAATGGAGAAAAAAAAACAATAAAATAATAAATTTTTCTTTTTAAAGGAAATAGAAAATGAAAAATCAGAAAAAAATGTATTTAATATAGTCTATAGGTTGTCATGTTGTGTCAATTCTTTTCCAAAATAAACCTTTCCGATCAGCACACAAAAATAAATATTGTAGCCCAAACCCTTAATGTACTTGCTTCTCATTAGCCACACTTTCTCTTCCCCTCTATTTCTTGCAATTTTCATGCTAATTTTCAACTTTCCACATCCATGGATATGTTTAGATTTTTCCAATTTTTGAAGACAAGTATAGTATTTTTCCCTACCCCTTCTTACATGTTGCTCTCCCGATAGATGACTCTTTCATTTCATGCTGCAAGGCACATCAAATCTTCAAGTACAGAGAAGATTTTACACTCACAAGAACACCACTCTCTTTAATCTACATATCATCACACAAAATATTTTTATTCCCTTCTATGTCTCTCTTTACAATGTTTGAAGAATGAGTGTAGATTCGAGACCTATGATAATGAACAAATCACTACACCACAAGAGGTAAATCCTTAGTCCACTTTGTCGATTCTCTATTGAACTACATTATTTTCGAAATCAGTGCTTTAGATATTTATATTGTTTGTGATTTCTTTTTCATTTATTTTATGGATCTTGAGTATCGTGATGTATAATAGATATGTTCTGTCAAAAAGAAGGCAATTATAGAATTCGTACATGCTCATGACTTCATATTAATCTTTGTACTTATGGTGATTTAGTACATACTCATCACATAAATGCTCCTATTATTGTTGCTTTCCATGTTATTATTGTTAAGATTTGTATTATTCATATTACCCTTTTATTTTTACACAAAAACTGGAGTCGAAGAATTTTTATTTAAGACTCAATGTCACCGCAAGACATGAAATATGTATATAGATCTTTATTTCTATCGTTAGCTCCTTGGAAACTCACTCATACATAAATGAATGGAGGGAGGAACACCAAATATTACATTCTCTATCTTGCTAACAACTTGTGTATCCCTTTTTTTTAATCTACTTTTGGGTACTAATCTATTATTTACTTGTGTTTCTGATTTTGTATCACATTTTACATTTGATTGTAATAGTTATAATTGATTCCCACAGGTAGCTTATAGTTAATTAAGTCCATCACAAAAAAGAGTCTTAACACAATATTTTTGTGCTTTAAACCTACTTCATAGTTAAATTAGTAGTTTACATATAAGCTATATAGAGTCTCAATTACTCAGAATCATTTTTGCATCTTTCAAGTTGGACTCCTTAGGATAGGTCTAAAGTCTTGAACACATTCCAACACTAAAGACTATATCTTGTCTGCTTGTTTTGATGTATAGTAAAGAGAAAATAAATTCTCAATACATTGTCTCAACTACTGATGGACTTGGTTTGTCAATATCAAGTTTTATAGCGGTCCTATTGGAGTATCAATGGGCTTGGCACTTTCCATGTGGACGCTTTTTAGCAGATCACCAATACACTTTTGTTGATTGATCATAGTGCATATTGATGACTACTTAACTTGTAAGCTTAAAGAGAAGTTTAATTCCCCCATCATATTCAATTCAAACTCATCACTTTGCATTAACCTTGTAAATGTTTCCCATAGTGAATCCAATGTAGCTCAAAAGATAATTTTATCGACATATACTTGAACAATGAGTATATTTCTCCCCCTTGATTTTAGGAAGAGAGTGTTGTAAGGTTATCACAGGACCAACTTCATCAATCGACCTATTTTATTAGAAGTTCATCATAATTATGATTTGTAACCTGAAATTTTCATGTTATGCTAAGTTGTCCTATTTGAAAGTCCATAATATGTGCACATCTAAGCTATATGCAGTCCTACTAGAAACTAATGGGATTTTCATTCCATGAATTTTTTAAAGCATAAACTATTTAAAAGTCATTTAACACATATGGAAGATTAATAACTTCTTTCAATACAACTTCTCCTTATATTGTCAATCTACTTTGAAGTGTTTGGTACTCTCACGATATACTTTATCAATAGCAATCTGAATAGTATATGTATTGTCAGTATGGAGATAAAGAGTAGGATTTGATTGAGGAAACACTATAATGACCCTCTAGGTCATTCATGTATTATTGGCTTATTTATTATGCTTAGAGTGTTCTTATAGTGACCCAAGTCATTTATCACTTGCTTAGATGACAATTCAGTCACCTGGTCACTTATTTGGATTCAGTTCAAGTTTCTTTTTCAGAAACTCCAGAACCATAAAAGGTTCACTTTTGTCAAAAGTTCAAGAAGCTGACCTCAAAATTCTATTCTTACGGTTCCATTCGCTTTGGAATATTAAGTTTTATCTAGGACCTTTCATACAAATCATAAGGCCTCCATGCTAATATCGAGCCCCCTTGTGGAATTTGGGTTTAAATGGAGTTTTTATGTGGTACCCACTTTTTTTCGAGATGACCTCAGTTAGAATTTCAAAAGCTCCATTGAGTCTAGAAAACAAATTATGCTGGGGTAGCATATTTTATTTGCGGGCACAGGGTTCCAAATGAATCTCGAGAACCCCGTCAGTGTTTTTAGCTGATGCACCAACATATTGTGTTCGTTCTTCCTTCAGCGAGGTTACATGTGTGCCTTCTCAATCATGGAGGGTTGTGCTTTACTATTATGATTGCATGGGCCTCAGTCTATAATATAGATGAGTGGTCATGTGGCGTGACCACCCTTGGTCTTGTTCGCGAGGTTTGACTTTTGTGATCGCCAAGGACATTTAAAGAGTGTGTTGTTATCACGACCTCCTTTCTCCGCTATCTTGATTTGTATTTGTGACTTGACATTTGAATAAAATACCATACCATGATTTCTTTTTGTTCTAGCATTTCCTTTTGCGATTGTGAGAGTTGTTAGTGTTTGATTTGGGTGATTTCAAGTTTAGTGTGTTCGGGAAGGTTGTGGCTATGCATTGGAGTGTTTGGGGAATGCTGGGGAAAGCTTGTTTGCTGTAAAATCTGCTCTGAAGGGGCTGCCAGCCCTCTTGATTGTGCTTAAATGTTTATTTTTTACATGTAGGTGTTTGAGTGTGGTTTGTGCCATAATTTGTGTCTCATTTTAGGATACAAGTTCGGGGAGCTTAAATGGACATTTTGATGGAATCAATTCTTTGATTCCTAAGGTGGGTCCCACATTTGCGTATTGACTAAACTTTTGGTCTGTCTCTAATTAATATGATTGGTGTCTAAACGATCGTGTTATTATTGTTATTCTATATTTGATAGTGTTGTAGCATTCAGAGGCCGTTCGAAAGGGAGAAGCATTGGAATTGTGAATTTGAAGCATATATGATTTGCCTAGAGGTAGGCTACTGCTTCCTGTCCTTAAGATTGAACTCAAGAATGTAAATAAATGTTGATTTTTGTGAATTTTGGTTTGGTAGCTAGTTGATCATGCTTAGTTAGTTAATATCAAGTTTTAAGCTTTTGTCAGGATTTTCGGGCTACTAGCATGTTGTTCTTCTTATCCACGACTATCTCTACATTGTGGCATGTTTTGTACTTGGTTATTATTGTGGTTGAAGGCATGTTTGGCCTTAGTCTAGGAGTAGAGTAATGCTTGCCATAGACTTGCGTATATAGGAGCATGTGCTTGCTTCGAATGATATAGCTCCATGTAGATTGATGTAGCAGAATTAGGTCTGATAGAATGAGTCTTAGTTAGGTTGTAGCTCAGCTCTGATGACATTCTATCCATACCTCCCCTTTTTTGCAGCCCTAGTGATTCACGATTATGCTATCTGGCATGGTTGGACAATTTGGGATTGGATTCGATTCAGGCTTGGAGTTTTTGTATTGATTATCTTCGAGTGGAAATTGTTCCAAGGTGGAATTCTGATGTTTATTTGATATGGTATTCTTTAGAAGCCTTATGATCGAGGATTCAAGGTATGGTCACATTGCCCTATTGATTTGACATAGGATTCTTCAGCAGCCTTATGGTCGCAGATTCAAAGTCTGGTTACACTACTCTTCTATTAGTCCGAAATTCAATGTTTGGACATTTGATCTTCAGTCACAGTCCATTATTTGGGCTAAATATAGAGACTAAGGATTTAGCACTTTAGATGACAATCTATTAATTAAATACATAGTAGTAGACAATCATTCCACCTAGTATTATGAATTGCTAACTTGTTGTCTGAATGGTTTTATTAACTCTCTAAAAATTCTTTTGATTCTTGATTTTTCTAGAACTGAAAGGAAGGGACAAAAGCACAGCTCTGCTAAAGTAGACTCATCAATTCAACTGTGAGCCAAAAAATTTCAAGCAAATTAGCATTTTGGATTTCCAAGTTTTGTCAAATGTATGCTCCCTTCGCATATCTCGGGGAGATATTTGTTGGTAAGGGCAATTTATTATTGATTGAATTAGAGTTTTTTTTGGTCCTTTATGTTCTAGATTTTTTTATAAATATTATTATACAGTAGAGTTTTTTGAGAAATTGTTATGATTTTGATTTTTCAAAATATGATGACGTTGTTGTTTTTGTGGATGAAAATGAAGAAAGATTTCCTACCATGTACCTTACAGGTAAGAATTTATTGAGTGGGGGTTGGAAAGGGTTTTCCAATTCTCACAGCCTTCTTGAAAGAGATGCCTTGGACTTCCAATTGATTCAGCCTTGCGAATTTTAGGTAACACCTTGTGTGTGCTTAAATCCTAGTCATTTTGTTAAAGAAAGAGTTATGTTTTTCATTGGATTTATCTTATATGCACCAATAGTGTAAATGAATTTCTTAATTATCCATGAGATGTAGTATTAGGATTGAAGATATATTAAACTAGGTGGGAGTTTTCCTCGTGGTGGACAAGATGATGAAATTGAGGCTGGGATGGTTCCGATTTGTTAAGAGGAGAAGCAATACCAATAATACAATAACAAAGGAATCTACACTTCTACACTTCACATACTAGAACAATCTATATCCTACTTTCCTCATCCTGTCCACACAGGGTCCACTCCCACCTAATAAAATATATCTTCGTTCATAATACTACCTCTCTAGGTCTTGCAATAATTCATTTACACTACTGGTGCATATAAGATCAATCAAATAAAAAACAACTCTTTCATTAACAAAATGACTTGAATTTTAACACTTACAAGATTTTACCTTAAATTCCCAGGGCTGAATCAATTGAATCCCAAGACAACTCTTTCAAGAACATTGTGAGCAATGGAGAAACCTTTTCACCCACCACACAATCCATTATAGCAATTAGGTATTTGATGGAAAATATTTTTCATTTTCATCCACCAAAATAACATTGCCATCATGTTTTGACAAATGGGAATCGAAAAACTTTCTTAGAAAACTCTGTTGTATTAAAATATATATCAGAAAATCTAAACTATATAGTACCAACCCCCCTCCCCCCCATGATATGCGAAGGGAGCATATATTTGACAAAACAGAGAAACCAATAAGGCAAATTTGTTTGAAATTTTTCGTGTTGAAGTTGGGCTGGTCAGTTTGCTTCAGAAAAGATCTGTTTCTATCCCTTATGTTCAAGTTCAGGTAGATTGAAAAGCATTTTTAGAGAGAGAATAAAACCAATCAGACAACAAAACCATATTTCATATGAATATCGTTTCTTTTAGATAAAATATCCTAATTGAATATGAAAATTTTAGTTTGAAATATAATTTAATGAAAGAAATGTGAAAGATGAAAAGCATCAGGAGAAATCACTCTAACTTGTCGTTTTCAACACCTAATTAAGCTCAGAAATTTCTAACAAAAAATATTTTGTATTTTTCTTTTTCATTTCTTATATATTTTGTCTTATTCATCATGTTCTATGTTTTTCTTCTTCATTTGGAAAAATATCGTTTTAACTATGTTTTCCTTTCATATTTTATCCTTCTTCAATTTCTTAGTCATATTATTAAGAACATTCATTTTTATTTCATTTTTATTTAATTTAGTTTTCTTGCCATATTATTAAGAACATTCATTTATTATTTCATTTGGTCTAATTTAATTTCTTGCTCATATTGTTAAAAGAACACCTTTATAACTATATGCCTTCATATATCATCTTTATAAGTAATTCCACTATAATTTTGAAGTATTTTTTTGCCAAACTAACTGAACTCTTTTTTGTTTCACTTGCATTTTGCTATGAGGTACACGTAAAAAAAGTCTACTTTGTTGTACATTGGACATAAATAGAAAACCCATTTTTCAGAAGTTTGCGAACAAAAATTTTGGAGAATAATTTTTCTGGACCTAGATGAAAAAATAAAAGTCAAAACACATGTGACATGTAATAAAATTGAAATTCTATACACTTGTAGGTATTATTCCAAACTACTGAACATCCGATACGAATACATATTTAACTTCCTATTCGATATAAGAAGATGGAACTTGCAACCTCAGAAATATTAACAGATACCATTTTAATGAAGCCTGTAACTAAGAGCTAATTATACTACTAATGAGGAAAAGTTTTTGATAAATAATTTTTTTACCATGGAGAAGTTGCTAGGGCCTTGAAATGGAGTTAAAGATTTCATCTTCCTTTGTTAAACCCTTAGATTTAGAGTTCAGACCTACTTTGCTTTCAAAGCATTTCATTAAAATTAAACATTTCCTCTTTTGCTTCACCTAGCTCAACTTTCTTTGATTCAATAATGTTCATCTTTTCACAGAAAAAGTAAACGAGCTTACTAAGCCTTGCATGTTCAAATCTAACTCTCATGCAAAAACACTCTATCGCTTTCAACGAATTGTCCCAAATTTAAAGATGATCGCTAGGGGCCGAAATGTTGAAAGCTTCAATGGCATCCACAATTTATGTAGTAATTCAAACATCTAGGTTAACATTTATGCCACCTAGTAAATGGTCATGCATAAATTACTTCGGGGTGCGATAAAGATCATAGTACTTGGTCCGAAAGAGTGGAAGAACCTTTGAGTCCATGATCATTCCATTGAAAATAATGTTGAAACAAGAATATTCCTTGATCACATCCTTTAAGTCCACTCTCTATCCTGAAAATCTAATGCTTTCATGAACTTTAGAATCATTATCTCTATCGTTGCCATATTGATATGCTACTGGACCGGGATCCAAGTTTGACATTAACATGTCTTCTTCTTCTTTGTCATCTAGATGAATATCTAGTAAATTAGGCTCCATGTATTTCTCCTCTTTTTTCATCTTGATCAATATATATAATAGGACGCTCTAAGGCTTGACCTAGTCATTACATCTGAAAAGCCTTTTGAAAAATACACCACCTGCTATGCTATTGATGTAACATAACAATGTTGGATATGTAGAATAACATAATACTTCTTGTTCTTACTCTCCACAATGATATATTTCCCATTAGGACAGAGCTCTATTTCTCTCCTCAAACCCCACGACTCAACTTCAAAAAACAAATGTCAAGCGTAACACATCTTGATCCACTATCTCTACATCCATATTCAGTATCTCCTTGCAGCTACGTTACAAGAATGGATCCGCGTCCCTAATGCATTCCAATAGTACACCTTTTCCAGCAAATTGCAAGAAAAATACGCGGTAAAAAAAACTTCGATATATACATCATATGCTAAGGCCAACGCATATATCCTACTAGAGAACCAAAAATACTCAAGGTGTAATGGATTCACTTCAGATGCTGCAGCAAGCACAAATGGTAGGAGATACTAAATATGGAAAAACATTTTTTTTGGATTTTTTTTTTCATACCAAACGTTTTTCCATATTCAATATCTACTACCATTCGTGCTTGTTGCAGCATCTAAAGTGAATCTGTTACACCTTGAGTATTTCCAATTCTCTGGTAGAATGACTGTGTTGTCTTAGCATATGATGTACAAATCGGAGCTATTTTTTTGTCGTGTATTTTTCTTGCAATTGGCTGGAAAAGGTGTATTATTGGAATGCATTAGGGACCGGATCCATTCTTGTAAACGTAGCTGCCATGCGATACTGAATATGGATGCAGAGATAGTGGATCAAGATATGTTAGGCTTGATATTTGATTTTGAAGTTGAGTCATTGGGTTCGAGGAGAGAAATAGATCTTTGTCCCAATGGGAAAGATATTGTTGTGGACAGTAAGAACAGGGAGTATTATGTTTATATGCTTATCCAACATCGTTATGTTACTAGCAGGTGGCGTCTCGTTCAAAAGGCTTTTTTCAGATGTAATAACTAGGTCAAGGCTTGGAGCCTCCCATTATATATATTCATCGAGATGAAAAAGGAGGAGATATACATGGAGCCTAATTTACTTGACAATCATCTAGATGAAAAATAAGAAGAAGCCATGTTAATGTAAAACTAGGACAGCAGTCCAGTAACAGATCAACATGGCAACGATAGAGATAATGACGCTGAAGTTTATGAAAGCATAGATTTTCATGATATAGAGTGGAATTAAAGGACGTGATCAAGGAACATTTTTGTTTCAACACTATTTTTAATGGCCTGATCATGGACTCAAAGGTTCTTCCACTCTTTTGGACCAAATACTATGATCTTTGTATAAGTGCAAGATTTTCTTGACGGTTCTTTTCTTTTTCCAAGTGTATATTCCTGTAACATTAAAATAAAGAACTTTCTTAGATATCTGACCTCCATAATAAAAAAAGAGAGGGTTTTGGAGTTTGAGAGTTGGACTGTGTTTGATATTGACAGAAGAAAGAGATATATCTCATGATGTTTTGACCAAAACATTTGTGTACGCAACAAGTACCAGGTTCTCCATGTCTGCTCAAGTAAAATTCTTTGAAATTTTGTCCTTCTTTCCGTTTCAGGCATCTCCAACTTGAAGTCATATTCAAAAAACCCGTCATATCATACATCAACTTTGAATTACCCATGTACATAACCAACATCTATGGTTCCTGATACACTAAATATTACACCCTAATATGATCTAATGAGGTCCTGTGAAAATATAGTAATCCAAATAAGGCTGAGGTAAAATCCCACAAAATAGGGCGAGATTAATAAAAATTACAGGAATAATTGATGGTTTGATTTCTATTCTGTAAGAGTTGAAATAAATTTGTATAACTAAAACTAGGATTCACAATATAACTAAGAGTTATAAACTTATAATATTAAAGCACTAATCTTGTGTCCCAACAATACAATGCACAGTTTGTTTAAAATAATATAGTAATCAAAAAAGGTTGGGGTGGAACCCCACATAATCGAAGCAATGTTTTTATAGTCACAACAACATCAAATGGGCGATGAAAAATCTTCTTGGGATTCATCATAAACCAAGTGCGAATCTGCACATTCCTACATCTCTTTTTTTTTTACCAAAACCAAAGAATTGCATGTCTAATAATACAACACTCGTCAAGCTTTTATTCTGTATAAACAACTCATTAGTAACATAGTTGTGTTAAAAAAAACTTATTCCAGTAATAATTTTGTTAATTAATTTCTCCGGTTGAGTAATTTCTTCGACACGCGACAGAATTCCAGGCCCGGAATAGAACAAACGACAACGTGCAAACTTAACGAACAATAACAAGACATTAGAAGCACCCTTCGGGGTGAGACCTCCAACCGATGCTCTCCGCACCTCAACAAAAACTCTAACACATATCCACGAACAAACTCAAACAAACACAACTGGAATCACCCAATTGAGTTTTGAAAAAGATGAAGAACGATGAAAATGGGTTAATTAAAAGACCAATCAGCTAACTACCGTGAATGTGGGCCCCAGGCTGCAATCACGGAGGTCAATAGGGTCAGTTTGACCCAGATCATCCATCACAAACACTGAGGACCTCCACAAAAGTGGAGGGTCAAGGTCACATTCCTTCAAGAACGCTGAGCTTGGCTCGCGAATGCGATGACCAAGAAGCTTGGTTTCTATGAACGCGGTGCCTGGCTTACTAATGCGAACCCAAAAATCATAGGCTTCCACAAATTCGGTGCCTTAGATGCAATTGCGAATAGCAAAACTGTTGAACCAGCCAAAGTTTAAGATTAAAAGAGCTCCTACGGGGTGCTCATGATTCATTCAGATACCAATGCACATATACAATATACACTACCCAATAATTTTTTGCATTCCAGACTGAATGGAGCCATCAATACTTCAACTCGAGCTCGTCTTTATGAAAAGTGGGACTCACATGCAAGCTCCATTTTTAGCCAATTTCCACAACAGGACTCAAAATAAGACCGAAAGCCTTGGGAACCACACAAAAGGTCATTCTAGACCCAACTCAACCTTCTGGAGCTTACCATACTGACATAATTCCTATCCAACCACGTTTACCAAGAATGTTGACCAAAGTCAAACCTTGATTCAAGCTTCAAAGTTAAAACCCTGATGTCACAAACTCGCAACAAAAGCCATGGGCCCGAACTGAGCATGCGTTAGCCATAAATGGCCCTTCCATAGCGGATTAAACCGTCAGAATTACATTCCGAGGTAATCTTCTTGAAATTCTTACCAAAGTAAATTATTCAAGTTGTAAAGGCTCCAACACATGGAAACTTGCACCAAACTCAAACGAACTCCCCAGTGACTGAACTATCAGTCCAAGCAAGCCATAAATTACTTAGGGTCGCTAGATGAAAACTAATAATGCTGAAAAGATAAAAAAAATTAGCAAAAAATGACCTTAAGGGTCATTACAACATCTAGTACCAAAAGGTACTCGTCCCATATGTTTTGCCTTACCTTACCAATACCCTCTAAGTTCAAGCGACGCAAACCCAAAACTCAAGTTGATAGGAAATTTATAAATTGACTTCATCATTCCAAAACTGAAAATAGAAACTCCAACTCTATCCTATCGGTAATGACTTCCTTCCAACAAGACCCGACCCAACTGAACGCAACAAACCTATCATAGATGAATCAATACACTACAAATACAAAATAATGAAGCGACCAACAGACAAGAGAAGATGTTACTTAGCTCTTAAGTAAAACTTTTTCCTTCCTACTTTAAACCTGTAAAACGTTTTCCTTCCTACTCCAAAGCCAACACCTTATATTCATCACATATATCCTACCCATCCTGGAACAAACAAAAAATTCCTAGCACCATATGAACATCGAAGAGAGGGAAAAGCAATAATAAGTGAATAAGCCCAGAACACAAGGCTAAAGTCCAACCCCAATAACTCTCGAACCCAAAAACATAAGTTTAAATGTAAGCTCTCGAAATTGAAATACTACTTCAAGGGACGATTAATCTTTAGATGCAACCATAGAAAGCCCAACTCCAATGATAACCTTTTACTCATGATCTTTTATAAAACAAAAGTTACATTAAATTGTAAGCCCGAAATAAGAGAGACTACAACTAAGAATCTACGAACCACCGACTGAGTGCAAAACTAAGTAAACCATCCTAATCAAAGGGAAATTGAACTGGTAGGTAGAGGAAAAACATATCAAAACTATATAGAGTGATGCAACAAAACAAAAAAACTGAAAGGTAACCACTGTTGAAACCCAATTTCAACCGACCTGTAATCCTTTCGGAGGTGCTATTCAGTTAAATACGTATTTTTAAAATATATTTCGGGTTTAACATATTTTTTCTAAAAAATTATATATTGTAGTATTCTTGATTTTATAAAAATTATTGCAATTATTATTAAATTATTTTTATTATTATTAAGTTATTATACTTATCGATAGTTTAACTCGAAATAATTATTTTGCTTAGTTATTTAAAGGTTTTAAAATCCAAGTTGTGTTTAATTTATATAAAAAATATTATAATATATGTAGTATTTTATTAATTGAATAGCCCCTCGTTAGTTTTACCTAAATCATTTAAATCATAGCATGATATATCCAAGTTTATTTCAATTCTAGCCACTCCAATTCAAATTCTTATTTCAATTATAGCCATTACTGATTTCAATTTCAAGACTCCAATTCGATCAACTCTCAGCCATTTATTCAAAACAAACTCTAGGAGTTTCTTGGGTTTGGCCGAATATTATAGAAGGTTCGTAGAGGGGTTCTCATCTATTTCATCCCCTTTAACTAAGTTGACTCAGAAAATAGTGAAATTTCAATGGTCTGAAGCTTGTGAGAAAATCTTTCAGGAATTGAAAAAGAGGTTAACTACTGCCCCAGTATTGACCTTACCAGAAGGTACGCAAGGCTTTGTTGTATATTATGATGCATCCAGAATTGGATTGGGTTGTGTGTTAATGCAGAATGACAAAGTTATAGCTTATGCCTCCAGACAATTGAAAATTCATGAGAGGAACTACCCAACCCATGACTTAGAGTTGGCTGTCGTAATATTTTCTTTGAAAATATGGTGTCACTATCTTTATGGTATTCATGTTGATGTATTCACTGATCACAAGAGTCTTCAGTATGTGTTTAGTCAGAAAAAGCTTAATCTCCAACAAACAAGGTGGTTAGAGTTACTCAAAGATTATGACATGAGTATTCTTTATCACCCAGGTAAGGCTAATGTTGTTGCTGATGCTTTGAGTAGATTGTCTATGGGTAGTACCGCCCATTTTGAGGAAGATAAGAAAGAGTTAGCAAAAGATGTGCATAGACTTGCACGATGAGGAGTTCATCTAATGGATTCCACGGAAGGAGAAGTAGTGGTGATGAATGGGCCTGAATCATCATTAGTGTCAGAAGTAAAAGAAAAGCAAGACAAAGATCCTGTTTTCTTGAATTAAAGGCAAATGTTCATAAGCAAAAAGTATTATCTTTTGAACAAGGGAGAGATGGCGTATTGAGGTATCAAGGTAGGTTGTGTGTACCAAGGGTGGATGAACTCCAAGAGAGGATCATGGAGGAAGCGCATAGCTCCAGTTATTCTATCCATCCGGGGTCCACAAAGATGTACCGTGACTTGAGAGAAGTCTATTGGTGGAGTAGTATGAAGAAGGGCATTGCAGAATTTGTTGCTAAGTGTCCCAATTGTAAGCAAGTTAAAGTAGAGAACCAAAAGCCTGGTGGTATGGCTCAGAATATAGAACTTTCGGAATGGAAGTGGGAGATGATTAATTTGGATTTCATCACAGGTTTACCAAGGTCTCGCAGGCAACATGTTTCTATTTGGGTGATTGTTGATCGAATGACCAAATCAACCCACTTTTTGCCAGTGAAGACTACCCATTCAGCAGAAGATTATGCTAAGTCGTATATTCAAGAGGTAGTTAGACTCCATGGGTGCCAGTCTCGATTATTTCAGATAGAGGTGCACAATTTACTGCATAGTTTTGGAAGTTATTCCAAAAAGGCTTGGGTTCAAAGGTGAACTTGAGTACTACTTTTCACCCTTAGAAAAATGGTCAAGCTGAGCGCACTATCCAGACCTTAGAGGATATGTTGAGGCTTGCGTGATTGATTTCAAGGGTAATTGTGATGATCACCTACCTCTTATTGAGTTCGCCTACAACAATAGTTACCACTCTAGCATCCAAATGGCTCCTTATGAAGCTCTTTATGGGAGAAGATGCAGATCTCCTATTGTATGGTTTGAAGTTGGTGAAGCGGGATTGATAGGACTAGACTTAGTTCATCAAGCTATAGAGAAAGTAAAGGTTATTCAAGAGAGATTGAAGACAGTGCAGAGTCGTTAGAAATCCTATACAAATGTTAGGAGAAGAGACCTAGAGTTTGAAGTAGATGATTGTGTCTACTTGAATGTTTCACCCATGAAGGGTGTTATGAGGTTTGGTAAGAAGGGGAAACTTAGTCCCCGGTATATTGGCCCTTACCGGATATCCAAAAGGATTGGTAATGTAGCTTATGAGTTGGAGCTACCACAAGAGTTAGCAGCGGTTCATTTGGTATTTCATGTTTCCATGTTGAAAAACTGCATGGGAGATCCTTCACTTATAATACCAACTGAAGATATTGGTATCAAGGATAGCTTGTCTTATGAGGAGATCCCGGTTAAGATTCTAGATCGCCAAGTTCGCAAGTTTTAGGACTAAGGAAGTAGCATCGGTCAAAGTTCTTCAGAGGAATCAGTTTTTTGAGGAAGCTACTTGGGAAGCTGAGGAGGATATGAAGAAGAGATATCCACATCTCTTTGAATCTGGAGAAATTTCAGATCAAGGTACTAATTTTCTTCTTAGTACTCTTTAATTTATAAGTTGGCATGTTGTATTTGCATTGCTTGTTGGGAGTTTGAGCTGAATGTTAGATGTTACACCCTTAGCTTACTAAGAGTAATCTCATTCGAGGACGAATGTTCCCAAGGGGGAGATATTGTAACATCTCGCTATTTGAAAGAACAAGAAAGAGCTAAAATTAGAAAGAGTGGTTTTTGGAAAGAATAAAAAATCTGGAAAATTGGTTAAGTTAAGTTTGAGTTTTTGGTCAACTTCAAATGACCATAACTCCTAGCTCAGGATGAGTTAGGTGTTCTTCTAGATACCGTAGGAAAGATCTTGAAATTATCTTTCCAATGCCGCCGAGTTTGTGCGATTTAGAGTTTGTATGAGTGAGATATGCCCATTTGAAGTTGGGTTGGTCAAATAAAGAAAGTCTAAACCGGATTTTTGAAGGGCGTTTTAGTCTTTTCCTTACCCTATTGTTTTATTTCGTTTTTGGTAATTAATTTAGGGTCTAATCGGAATTAGATCAGTTTACGCTTTTACCAAAACAAGTTAGGGTTTTGAGAGAAGAGAGAAGAAGAGGAGAAAAGAGGAGAAGGAGCAAGAATCGTCAAGATCTTCAAGAATCGCTTGTGGATTTCGTCAAGGGGTGATCCCTACGAGGTAT